>VYZS01083722.1:4694-30139 GCA_013400695.1 Neodrepanis coruscans | reverse complement strand
GAGGCTTTTCATCGGTACTCAGTAGTATCGGTGTCTTTTATAAACCAGCTTCCTCACTTAGGATCATGCTTCTCTTATGGAAATAAAAATATACTTAGATGTATAGGTAGGTGTGTATATATAGATAAAGGCAGTCTGCATTGGTCAGAACATCAGTTATGAAACTGTTCATCTTTAAGGTGTCATGGAAGAATACTTATGTTCTCTACTCTGGAGTATTATTTAATTAATTTAGGAGGCAAATGTACAGCAACAAGCAGAGTTAGCTCCACTGACAGACAAATCAGAGAGACAAGATCCTGTGGTTTTGTATTCTTAGGAAATAGATTACATTTATAAACTCTACACGTTTTATAATGCATACTACAGAGAGACACTGATTCGGCAGCTAGGCTGCTGACAATCAGAAATGTATTTCACAACATATGTAATTTTGCATTTTATTCCAGTGACTTTTCAACTGGAGTTAACTATATAAATAAAATTAAGAGTATTTAAGGGGTGTTCTGTGTTTGGCTGAGATATTTGCAGAAAGCTTTGTAGTGAAGCCCCAGTGAAGCCCTTACTGGCCTGAGTTTATCATAGCAGATTCTATATCTGTTAGATTTATGCTTTAGCCAATTATAAAATTTTCACTAGAGAGAAGAGGTTGTATTACCATATTAATGCCATTATTAAGGTTTTGATAAACACTTTACACATGAATATTAACATGAGATAGCCTGGATTCAAGCTATTCACAGAATATAAAAACATTATCTTGGGTTCTTGAATTCATCTGTCAGCATATTCTTTGATCCTGCTTTGTAACATGTCTTCCGTTTTAGTTTTGGGTTTTTGGGTCTTTCCTCTACAGAGTCTTCCAACTCTAACAGATTATTTCAAAATATGTGGTAGCTTTGTGATGTAAACAAACATTTACTGGGATCAGATTCTTTAAAGTATATATGAATAGTAAATTAGGTAGATGAAGCTCTTGTTTGCCTGCAAAGTGTTTCGGTTTCCTCATCATGTGAGCCCTCTCTATATTAGAAAGCAAATCACAATCAAAGAGCCTTACATGGGTTTTATATTTTGACCTTGGGCAAGTCACTGAGGCCCTCTGTGGTTTGGTTTGAAGCTCGAATTCTTGCATGTGGAAAATGCTGATGTTCTTGCATCAAAGTGTACATTCTTTTTTTCTTTTTTTTTCTATGTAGAAACAAGAATCCTAGAGTTTACTTTTTTTTTTTTTAACTTTCTAGAACTGTTTTCTTTTTTTCTTACTCTTGGCCAGCACTACACACAAAAACTGCATGTGTATTTCCAATCTCTATCTAGACGTTCTATCCCTATCAGCTACTTTAGTAGCAGAAGTTCTTAAGTTTGCAGTAAAAAGGTTCTGAGTTTTGCCTCTCTGCTTAAGGAGAACTCTTACTGAGTTTTAATCTTGGCTACAACAGCTTCTGTGACCCCAGAGTTCATAGTCTGCCTCTCTTCTTTGGCTATTAATGCTTCTCTTTCTCCTACAGGACGAAGAGTACAGTTTTTTTCCTGGGGAAGAATAGTATGACCTGAGAGGCTCTTTTTTATAGCAACTTTCTCAACACTATAGCTGAGAATTTTGTGCACAGTTTTGCACACCCTGGGGTATTAGGAAGTGNTTGTTTCTGCCAGTCAAAAGCTGACAAAACTGTTACATCTCTTTGTAATTAGGCGGTCAAGCTCAACTGGACATATCTGGCACTAGCCCAAGTTGTTAAATAGCTTAGGACAGAACAAGTGAAAAGGATAAAGTACCAGTGCCTTGCTGGATATCACTGGATAAGGGTACATATATAACTTAAGAAAGGGGCTTGTGGCATGTCACAGGTATGGCATGAGGAGGGGGATAGAGAGGACATGCAACAGGACCAGCCTCGCACAAGAGCACAGAAAAATCTTGAGAGATCAGGGATACTGCAAGAGAATACGTTACTAATTTTAATAAAGGTGTCTTGTCTCTTTAGCTCAGTATAAATATAGATGGCTCTACCACTTGCTACTGGAGAGAGAAATTTAATAATGTTCAAGTGCTCTAATTAAGAGAGTACTTTTCTAGAAATGCTAAAATAACTTCCTTATTTTTCTTTGTAGTCAGTTAAGAACTGTCACATTTTTCTTGGCTTTAACTGTATGACCCTGAAGGCATTTTAAAGACTCCCTGTATGAGTTCCTTATAATCCTTCTGCCTCTCAATACTGCTTACTTTATGTTGACTTTTCAGTTAGTTCGTTTAGCTTATTTCTGTTCTGGATCCAGGGACAGACTCTAATGTGAGCTTTTTCTTGTTGTTAGTTTGTTTTTTAATTTGTTCAATGCCTTTGGAACACAATTTTTATTGATGGAAAAAAGTAAGATGAAGAATAAATTAGAAGACACTGTTCTCTCTTCCACCACTGTCTTAAATGCATTGGACAGTTAACAGATATATTTACTTGCATTCTGAGAGAGGTTTTACTTCTTTTTATTCTTTTATTACTCTTTCAGGAGATAATGAATACTGATGTGTTTTAAAAAGCAGAGAAATACACATAATCCCATGATATAAAACTGTTGTGAATCTAGGAAGAGTTTGCTTAATTGTTCATGGTTTCCTGAGGTAAACATAGGACTTTCTTATGCCTTCTGCATTGAATGAAAAATTTATGTAAATTATTCTACCTTAACTTGGATTGCCAGTTTAAATTTACCTGCTGAATACTATCAACTGGTGTTGGCATCTGTATTTGTGCCTGAAGATGTCCATATTCATTACTGGATTTCTTTAGCTTAATAACACTTGGAATTAAATGCAAACCACAAAGCAAGCATTTATCATTCTGTGAGGCATTGAGAGCTAGTGCTACTAGAGGAAAGGATTGTTTCAGGCATTAACAGTCCAGTATGTTTATGGAACTCTGTCCATTTCTAGTGGAACCACTGCAAGAACAACATCATTACCATCTGTGTCCTCTGCAGCGGCTTCACATCTGAATGCTTAGCATTTCAAAAATCCTACAGATGTTGATATTGCATTATTCATTTAGTTAGAGACTGCCACAGCTGTGTACTTTCCTGTATATTCTTTCAAACAATCTGGCAGCAGACTCTAATTTGAGCAGGGCAGAATATAGACTGCAATTTTGATGGGCATGACTCTGGTATACATGATTTGTGCAAGCTTACGTTCTTTGAAGAAGCAAAATGGAGTATGGTCCCTGCACTCCAACAATTTCAGTATTCCAATGACAATGTGATGGATTGAAAATGAACATGCCTTGTGTACATCTGAACATTCCCGTGGTACTGAAATTATTTTAGAGAATCCTTTCAAATCAATACATCAACTTCTCAGTCAATAGATTGGTGGAATGAAAGAAATAGAGCATCAACAAAAACAAGAGAAATAGTGAAGGAAAAAGAAGGAGGAAAATAATAGGACAGGAAGTGGAGGGAAAGAGATGGAAGAAATGGAATAGGATGTGAAATGCATATATTAAAAAACTGAACAGAATGAAGAAAAATGGAAAAAAAAGGAAGAAATATTAAATTTTAAGAAGGAAAGAAAAAAATCAAGAGAGTTCTTGATAAAATATATGAAGGGATACCATCTGAGTCAGTTACTTGAAAGGGTATCAGATTCAAAATGACTTTTTCTAAAACATTTCTAGTGAGTAACTGATTAAAAATACTCTGCTTTTCTTGAGTTATTGTATTGCTTGAAAACAATTTGTTTTCATACCTTGTGACTGGGAAGCCAAATCCCAAGCTCTGCAAACTTTCCTGAAAATACTTTAAATCAACTACTATGATACCAAGAGTGACAGGTAACCTTAACTCAGTGATGTTTTGCAGAAAGAGGGTGGGTGCTCTATGAATTTTTAGGGAGTCAGCTCATGTTTTGTTATGTTTGTGGTTTTTTTTCATTATTTAAATCCCAATTGCTTAAAATAACAAATTCACACAGGAAGATCGGATGATTCTCTTGCATAATCTGAAAGAACATCCTCATCCTATCTTTCTTAGTTTGAGCAACATTTTTTATCACTCAAACATAATTGAACATAATTAAAATCCATGCTCAAAATGCAATGAAAGAATAAACATAGTTACCTCTGCTGCTGCCCATCTAAATTAATTGTCCAAATTTAGGAAACATTTACCCCTATAACATGACAAAGTAGTAGCTAGTGGCATTGCCATATGTCTCCTTCACTCTTATAGATTTCCTGTTCTTAGGGAAAGACTGTTTCTCTGGCATGGTCCAGTCTCTAAAAGGTTGCTTTTTCCAGGGTCAGAAAAAATGAATTTGCCACTGGACAAGAAATATTTTTATTTTCATCTTCTGCACAGTAGTTTGAGAGACAAGGTTGGGACTTTGTGTGGCTTTAAATTTCACTCACTCTAAGTGAATGCCACTGGCTTTCTCATTCCGTATCTTAAGTGGATAACCCCTGGGCACTTAATGCTACTGAATCCTTTCTCCGGGATTCTACAGGGAAAGCTCAGTGTCATCATCCTACACTTGTATACAAATTCTGTAGTCTGACTGGATTGGACAATTTAACAAGAAATTTGTGATCATTACGGAAGAGGACTGCACTATTCCACATCTCTACTTTTCCTATGGGATGAGTTTAATAAAGCTCTCACCTCTCAGATGCAATCTATTCCACTTGTCAGTGTCTTGCTCAACTAGAGAGAAAACTAACATCTTTTGGGACAAGTGAAATGAAACACCTGTTCATCACCTGCTAACACCCAAGCCAGTAGAGTTCAGTTCTCATGAAGAACAGTTGGTCAATAGTGAAATAGAACAATTTCATAAAATCAACAGTGTTTTCACCTTGAACTCTGCCCTACTTGGATTATCCAGATGGAAGTGTGAAAAAAAATTATTTGTAGCATTCTGTATTACTGCAGGGAGACAGACAGAAATATTCAGTTATGTGTAGAGGACTGGATTTACTGGAGTAAAGAAAAGCATGGGAAGAGTAACCCAAGCACTCACTTACTTTTAATGCAAATTAATTTTGACCCAAATTAATAGTCTCCTTTTAAATGTGTAGGAGGAATCACACCTTATACAACAGTTAATGTGTGAAACTCACAGGAAATGTTAACATTCTTCTTGGGAAAGATCAGTCATTTATAACAAGAACAAGGTAACTGACAGTAATTTATACTATCACAAGTTTGATTTCAAATTTATCATATAAGGCATATAGTCTTAGCTGTGAGAATGCAATGCATACTCTTCCTCTATAATGAGTTATTTCTTAAATAGTTACTCTCGATTTTTCAATAATATCTCTGTTACAGGAATACTTGATATTTGAAAGAGATGTTATGGACTATTCTAGAGATATTAAAGAGCACCAGCAATGTAATATAGAACAAAGAGTTGCATTCTTATATGTAACCTGTCTAATGAACTCCTTACAAGGAAAAAAAATGGGGTACTTTAAAGTAGCTCCTTCATTTTTCTAAATAAAATGTAAATAAAATAATTTAAATAAATATTTATACCTAAAAGTTTTATTTTGTAAAGTTCTTGTTGCCTTTGGTCTTGTAAACAAGACTGTAATTTTTCCATATTTTTATCTAATTTCTACTGAAGTATTATGGCATCAAATGTATATATTGTGCTTTCATTCATAAAATATGCTCATTGATTACTACCAATATTATTAGCGTATGGAATTTCTAATATGCCTTTCAACACTTTGTCTGTAAACCAATGTAAAAATGAAAATATGAAATTGGATAGTGATGTGTAACATCTTTCCTTGCTGTCCTTCTAAAACAAAATTTTTATTCCTTCTTCTGCTTTTTTAAAAAAGTATTTCTACCCTGATTTTTAATGTTTCCCCTCAGTCCTTAGCCATCCATAATTCTTTGATGAGGTCTAATTTTACCAGTATTTTGTGCAGTAACTTTTGCTGAGTTTTATTAATGAGGAGCATACTTTGATCTTTTCTTTACATGTCCATACTTCTCAACATCAAACAGCAAAAATCCTGGAAGAACTAGAAGTAAAAGAAAAAAAATGTTTTAAACTACCATTGAAATTCATGGGACAAATTCAGTTTTTACTTGTGACATTATGAGGAATAAAAAGTTTCAGAGCCTGAAGACAGCTGAGATGGGGTAGAAGGCAATATCACTGATTCCTGTTGTGGTTATTAGGAGACAGGGGAAAGTAATGAAATCTGCATAAATAAGAATAGTCTGAGCAACAGTGAAACAAAACTGCCAGAGAGGTGCTGTGGGAAATCAGTGAGTATATCCACCCATTCAGATCCTTATCCTACCAATGTTTGTTTTCCAATTAAAATCTTATAAAGGAAACAGTTCTATAAAAGGATCTGTTTAGGGATCTAGTCATAAAAATATGATCTCAAGTTTTGTGTTCAAATTGTCCCATACCAGTCAGTTTTATCTATTTTAAAACCATTACTTCTTCAAAATCCACATTGTTTCTTCCTGAATTCAACTAACTAGAAAGTTGAGGATGGAAACTGTGAAAAAAAAAAAAAAAAAGAACGCATTTTTAAATTTTTGGAAACATTATTGATTTAACATATGAGATAATCGGACTATTTAGTTTTTCTTAAAACTTGAAATTCTTTCTAATATTTTATGAGTATTATATAAAAACTGATGCCCTTTCAGACCATCAGATCTTCTGATGCTGTAATTTTGAGAAGTTGTTTTACAACAGCAGGATTTAGATGATGGGTCAAGTTCTCAGTTCTCAGTTTAAATTGGCATAGCTTCATGTAAAGGAGCAAAACTATGCCAGCTAAAGATAAGTTCTGAATATCATTATGGTTCTTACAGGTACAATAAGGTACGCTTTTGTTGTTCTTTATATTGCAGTTGCTCCACTGTAGTACAGCAACACATATAAAGAACAGAAAACTTCCAGTGTAATGAGAAGTGACACCATCTTTCATACATTGGTGACTAGATAGCATGAGCACTTTGCTAGATTGCCTGCAAAAGACTGTTTGTTCCTTTCTCTAAAATAATTAATCTCAGTCCTATTTCTGCCCCATTTAGGTGTGCTCTGTGCAGAAGTTCTCACGCTATGAGCAGAAAAACACTTCAAAAGTGGTTTACACGGAAGAGAAAGAGCTCTTAGTTTCCCTCCCTTGTTTAGAAAGAGAACAGTTTTACAGTTAATAAATTCTCTCTTGCTTTGAAATGTTATACAGAGAAATGAACCAATTCTCTTATTAAGCCCATGCTGTATCTACCTATATACAACATTCTTAGGAATAGCTACGAATTCTTCAGCTAAGTCATGCAAGTTTGCCCCTTCTTCCTATAGAGTTATCTAAACCTATGGAGAAATATCCATGCATTAAGAAAAGTGAGGAGATGGTAGAATCATGGAATAGTTTGAATTGAAAGGGACCTTTAAAAGTCATCTAGTCTAATGCCCCTGACATGGACGGAAACAGCTTCCACTTGACCAGGTTGTTCAAAACCCCATCCAACCGGGCCTTGAATGTTTCCAGGGAGGGGACACTCACCACCTTTCTGGGCAACTTGTTCCAGTGTTCACCATAAAAAAATAATCTTTCTTATATCTATTTTCAAATAATGCTCTTGAAAATAAATTTTGGTTTTGTGTGTAGCTTTTGGAGGTTCTACCTACCCTAATAACTTTCTTCATTCTCTCTCTGTTGCTGAGAGTGGAGAAAAATTCACTTTCAGTTTTCATTTTCCAGAGTTTATAGGCTGTTCTTCTTTACAAATGACCAAAACATTCTAGACTTTGGGTTTTCTTCCAGTTTGTTAAAAAGTAAGTCTACAAGTACTAAGTGAACTTTATTGTTTCATTTATAAAAATCAAATTACACATCTCGTTTTCCCTTCAGGATTCAAAAGTAAAGAAAAATTTTAACGGTATACATTATTATATATAATATAAAGAAACATTTCCAAGAGTTGAGAAAAACTAAAGAGTTGATAGCACTGGCCCCTATGTCAGACAATACTTTTTTTGTTTCTACAGCTTTAACAATGCTTAAAAATCTTTCGGATTCTACAACCCCATCATTCCTTCAGTTTTTTGCATGCATTATGGATTCTTCTCTTGTGGAAAACACTCCTGCTTTGATGTGTCAGAGGTTATTTTTTTCACAATTGTTTTTAAAATTGTCATATCTTGTTAACTGTAATATTAACATTAAACCTTTTTTCTTAACTACATGCAAATTGTAGCAGAGAGAAAAACCTTGTGTTAATGGACCAGACCTATCACCTCCTGAGGCATGAGAAGTAAATGAAAATGTAGCTAATGACTTTGTTATCATGTGTGTGAGCAGGTCAAAGTGAAAAATAGCAGGGATGGTAGCATATGCTGCAGTGACAAGGTACAGAGAGGAATATTTATACAGCTTTTTCTCAAAATATGAAAGACGTTTTCTTAATTTTAGGCTCTGACAAAGAACCTATGTGGAAGTTTACCTTGGATTTCATTCAATGGCTCACTAAAGTCATCATTTTCTGTTTGTAGTATTTAGGTACTTTCTTGAAGCAGGTCATAAAGACCTTGCCGTCATTAAAATAAAAAAGAATAATTACATTAACAAAATATTTCACACAGAATCTCCTTGATGAAGTTTCAGTATGTAATAAATATACATGGCTTTAATAAAGATAGTAAATCTTTTGTAGTTCAATAAAAGTTCAGCTATAAATTAACATTAAATGGAATGCTAAAGTTTGAGCAGGTTATATCCCTTGAACTTAATAGCCCAGATCCTTGCCTGCTGGTAAGAAACACACAAGGCAACACAGATGAAGGGTATTCAAGGGTGCCTTTTAGCAGTTCTTACCAAACTGCTTCTCCATATAGGACAAGGAGCATAAAAAACTGCACTAAAATATGGTCACTGCTAATTGCAGTTACAGTCATTGCAGCTGAAAGGTGGATGGTGCACTTAATGATTTTTTGCTGCATCTATTTTTGAATGATCATATCTCTTTTAAATATCTGTTGTGGGAGTAACTTCACAAATTACTGCTAGGACATACCCATGATCTCAAGAAATCATGCTAGTAAGTGAAATTATGTAATGCTCATGCTATTTTGGCTACTTCATGCTATGGAGTGACCTTTTTTTTTTTCTTTTTTTTTTTATGCTGCCTCTAAAATTTCCTTGCATATGTTTTCATATGTTTTCACAGATAGACAGCTTCAGGTCTTTATGGCAGCACGGTGCTGTGAATGATTGGGTCATGCATCTTTTTAGAGGAGAAACACATAATGAAATAATGCTCATTACCAGGATTACATAGAAGGAAATCAATGTTTAGCTTCTCCACTTAGTTTCATTTATTACCTCACATGTCTTATGTTTAATGAGCCTTTGTTAGGCTTTGTTATTAGCTTCAAAAAAAGTTGATTAGAAGATTAATACTTTTTTATGCGCATCCCAAAATATATTCCCCAAACTACACTTTTTTCCCTTTTTTCCTTCTTCTGAATGATTGTGTGACTGACTTGTTCAAAAGGAAGCTCCCAGGAACCAGCCAAATGCATACATGTGGTATTTCATTAGGTGAATGATCTAAACTCAGAACTATTTCCATTCCTCATGTCTTGTGGTCTTAGTACAATATGCTGTCAGCTTGAAATTACTAGCATTTGCAAAATGCACCCTGTTTAGACAAAATGCCATATCTACCAATGATGATAAATACATTTAGTTGCAAATGACAACTTATTTCTTACCTTTTTCTTTCAAGATCCAGGAAAGTAAATGGCTCTGTTAGGCCCTCAAAATTAACATTATTTTCAGATGGTTCTGTTGTGGGAAGGAAATAGGTGGGGTCAGACAGCTGGAAATCTGTGCAATATTTTTCTTGTAAAAACCTCATGTTTCATATGCCCAGAATTATCAATATCTTTGTCTTCCACCTGAAGTAAAGGTTCACTGTAGTGTAATGAAGTGCAGTATCACTAAATACTCAGTGCTTACAATGCTGAGAACAGGCTTTCTCTGAAAATTTTACCAATGCTTCATTGAGGGCTTGATAATCTCATTCTGCCAAGACCATTTGACTTTCCTAGCCTTGATGCCATATCAGTCAGCACAAGAACTGCAGCACTTAGGAAAGTCCAATAAGGCTTATATTTAAGTTGCCACTCTTTTTCCTATCAATATTACAGAGTCAAATCCTAAACACTGAAACAGTATTGCACTACAATCAACTCTCCATAGCTATTTTATTTCAGAAAGTGATTTATATTATTTAGTCCCTCAGCCTATTGTGTTCAGAATGTGAATTTTTACAGTTTATTGCTAGCAGCACATTTTCCTAAGTGATAGACAAAGGTCATTCAGAGATCTCAATGACCTGTGTGTGTGGCCATTTCCAACCTACAGAAAGTCCTTAACCTTCTCACACACACGTAGTTTATGTAGAGGTGTAGATTTTCCAACATGAAGCACCTCAACACACACTCTTTAACATTTCCAAAAGGCTCTCTGGGGACCAACACAGGGTGCTTGCTCCACTTGCTTTGAGATCTGTGCTCAGGCCCTTCCTTTGTGTGTGACAGCTGTCTGGAAAGAGAGAGCAGCAACTCCTTTTCAGGTTTTTAGTACATAAATCTTTATATCAGGTCCGCATTTCAGCACAAAAATCTTTGTGCAGTGAAGCCTTAATGTCCCAGAATAGGTGTAAAGACTTTGGGNTGCTGCCTCTAAAATTTCCTTGCATATGTTTTCATATGTTTTCACAGATAGACAGCTTCAGGTCTTTATGGCAGCACGGTGCTGTGAATGATTGGGTCATGCATCTTTTTAGAGGAGAAACACATAATGAAATAATGCTCATTACCAGGATTACATAGAAGGAAATCAATGTTTAGCTTCTCCACTTAGTTTCATTTATTACCTCACATGTCTTATGTTTAATGAGCCTTTGTTAGGCTTTGTTATTAGCTTCAAAAAAAGTTGATTAGAAGATTAATACTTTTTTATGCGCATCCCAAAATATATTCCCCAAACTACACTTTTTTCCCTTTTTTCCTTCTTCTGAATGATTGTGTGACTGACTTGTTCAAAAGGAAGCTCCCAGGAACCAGCCAAATGCATACATGTGGTATTTCATTAGGTGAATGATCTAAACTCAGAACTATTTCCATTCCTCATGTCTTGTGGTCTTAGTACAATATGCTGTCAGCTTGAAATTACTAGCATTTGCAAAATGCACCCTGTTTAGACAAAATGCCATATCTACCAATGATGATAAATACATTTAGTTGCAAATGACAACTTATTTCTTACCTTTTTCTTTCAAGATCCAGGAAAGTAAATGGCTCTGTTAGGCCCTCAAAATTAACATTATTTTCAGATGGTTCTGTTGTGGGAAGGAAATAGGTGGGGTCAGACAGCTGGAAATCTGTGCAATATTTTTCTTGTAAAAACCTCATGTTTCATATGCCCAGAATTATCAATATCTTTGTCTTCCACCTGAAGTAAAGGTTCACTGTAGTGTAATGAAGTGCAGTATCACTAAATACTCAGTGCTTACAATGCTGAGAACAGGCTTTCTCTGAAAATTTTACCAATGCTTCATTGAGGGCTTGATAATCTCATTCTGCCAAGACCATTTGACTTTCCTAGCCTTGATGCCATATCAGTCAGCACAAGAACTGCAGCACTTAGGAAAGTCCAATAAGGCTTATATTTAAGTTGCCACTCTTTTTCCTATCAATATTACAGAGTCAAATCCTAAACACTGAAACAGTATTGCACTACAATCAACTCTCCATAGCTATTTTATTTCAGAAAGTGATTTATATTATTTAGTCCCTCAGCCTATTGTGTTCAGAATGTGAATTTTTACAGTTTATTGCTAGCAGCACATTTTCCTAAGTGATAGACAAAGGTCATTCAGAGATCTCAATGACCTGTGTGTGTGGCCATTTCCAACCTACAGAAAGTCCTTAACCTTCTCACACACACGTAGTTTATGTAGAGGTGTAGATTTTCCAACATGAAGCACCTCAACACACACTCTTTAACATTTCCAAAAGGCTCTCTGGGGACCAACACAGGGTGCTTGCTCCACTTGCTTTGAGATCTGTGCTCAGGCCCTTCCTTTGTGTGTGACAGCTGTCTGGAAAGAGAGAGCAGCAACTCCTTTTCAGGTTTTTAGTACATAAATCTTTATATCAGGTCCGCATTTCAGCACAAAAATCTTTGTGCAGTGAAGCCTTAATGTCCCAGAATAGGTGTAAAGACTTTGGGAAATAACACTATGTGCACTCAGGCAGCAAAGTCTGAGTAGCACCTGAAGACTTATGGGCTGAACTGAAAGCTCTGGTGAGATGTTAGACCTCTAACAACTTAGTATTTCCATTAATCAAATTATGGCTCATCAAAATATGATTACTTGAAACATGCCTATTTTACAGCAATAGATGAAAATTTGATGTGAAGTCACCAAAAGAGTGATATTGCCACTTACATAGGTTCAAATACCTAGCCGAATCCCCAGGTCAGAAGAAAATTTTAAGGAGACAGATTTCACACTCTCTCTTTTCAGTCATAATCAAACATCCCACTCAGCATCATATCTGCTGTCTATTGATTTTCTTATTTCATCTGCTTAGCTGATGAAATTAGGGCTGTGTCACATAAATAGAACAAACTTTGGCCTTCTGGAATTTGGCTGTACCTTTTTCATAGATATATGAAAAGAGAGGTTTTGATAAGGCTGGGATAACACCAAAATAAGAGCAGTTTTTTTATTTACTAACAGAGCATGTAGTGCTACAGGCATCATTGTTTTATTTGGAAAGCAAATCTGGTGGTTATTTGAATTTTAATGTCCTGCATAGACTAAAGGTCAAAGACTGCTAAATGTTTTTTTTTTATTTGTTTGTTTCTTGGTTGTTTTTTTTTTTTTAAGTTAGATATCTAGTTGTTTTATGCAGATGATAACAATCATTTTAATGCCCTTATAGGCAAAAGTGATATGCAAGTGATATGTCAGCTCCCATATATTTTCATTTTAATTTTTTGCTTTTATTTTAGTTGATGGAAGGACGAGGGATTATTCTCTTTGTTCTGTGACATTGTCCTCCAGGGCTAATATCTGGATATTAAATGCGTTATCACTCATTTTGGTGTTATTGGTATCCTAAACAGTTATTGAAGCTTTCTAGAACCACTACATGCATCATAGAGATAGTTATCGTCATAAATTAAATGGCTTTCTAAAGGAATGGTGATGTAAATTGCAACTTTCCCAGTTTAGCTTTAAAATACTTCCAGATTTTTTTTTCAAAAGCTAGTTCATCCAGCTTAATAAAAACTTTCCCATTGAGACCAATGGATCTGGCATTAAATCCAGGCATTAAATGTATATCTACTATAGGTAATTCTAATACATATAGTATCCCATTATTATTAGTTATTGATGAGCCTCTATATTTTCTTTAGCATTCTCTCCTACCCCTCTCAGTCTGTGTGTGTTTTTAAACCAAAGAATTTCAGATACAGGGAAAAACAAACATATATATATATGTGTGTGTGTGTGTTTGAGTTTTTATATATATTACTACATTGTGTATCCTGCCTTTTGCATTAAAAAATGGGAATTTTGCTCTTGCCCTTATTTAAACTTTCTATTGCTAATGAAAATAGACAGTTATAAATACTACATCCTTTGAATCATTAGTAAGTTTAGATTTAGTGCTTGTCAAACAATTTCATTAAAAGACTAATGTCAAATTGTCTTTTTTTTTTTTGTGCTAGGCTTGTTTTCCATAAATTGCCACTAAACAATTTATTCAGTCTGTGTTTCTTCCAGTAATTGATTATGCAGATATTATTTATCGTACTTCTGCAAGCGCATCTTTGCATAAATTGGATATGCTTTATCATTCTGTGCTACATTGTATTTACAAATGCCTTATTTTCTGCTCACCATTGATGACTTTATTCCATGGTTAACTCGTTCTCATTAGAAGAGCCTAAGCATTAGTGTTCATTTATCAGCAAGGGAATTTGCTGAAAAGCCCCACCATGTTTTCAATCTTTAGCAAATTCTTTCCAATAAATATGCTTTCAAATCCTTCAGTTGTTTTTCTCCATATGAAAATAAAAGAAATAGGAAGAATTATTTTCTTCTTAGCATCCCCACCCTTTAGGTATTTCTTTTAGCTTCTATTAAAGTTTACAAGTTATTTCAGTTTTACTGTTTAAATAAAAGAGCCAATAACAGTAAGGAGGTGCAGTATGCCTGGCATTTTCTCAAGTATTAATGACTATGGTCCGTTCATCCCAGTCAGGAACAATAAGTTCCCAGACGCAACTTACCTGGTTAAAGGCAGGGTTAACTGAGTATCTACACTGTTTAGTCTTTTTCCTAGTCATGGATATTGCCCACACATGTTGTTTCAGAATTTCGCTGAGTCCAGGGAATGCACTCACTAATCTGACTCATTTTCAGGTACAAAAAACCCTCTTCTCTTTATAGCTTTTTTCTACATAGTGAAGAAAGTATTTTGTCATTGCCTCAGTGAGATGTAATTACAGTAATTCATCTGCTGTAAAAAAAAAAAAAAATCAGGTCTGAAAATCTTGTCTGTGATTGCACAGGCATAAATGTTATGTTAAAACATAAAAGCTGACATTAGTGTAAATAAGGGCTCAACATCCTCTGGAGTGTGAGGCATTGTCTACTTCCACAGGAATTAGTAGGCTGTGAAGGTAATCATAAACTCACAGAGTCAAACCCCAGAATACATATGTCAAATCATGATCCTCTCCTGCTTCTTACTGCATGATAATGGAGGACCCAGCTGCAATTCTTTCTGCTTGAGAAAGAGTCAGCGATGCCAGCACAATCCTCATTCTTTACTCAGTACCAAGAAACCTGAGGAAAATTAACATGAGGACCAATGTGTCATCTGTTATATTGAAAGATTGCTGCTGTTTTCAGTGGTGTGACACCTTCTATATGGAAGCAGTGAGAAGGAAATGGATCTCCCTTACGTGACCATTCAAACTTGATGTGCACAGATGCTTGTATGATGTAAAGAGGTCTTGGTTTTGGAAGTACATAATCAGAAGGTAATAGTGACCCTATCCAGCACATTATCCCTGAGCTGCTTCAGCAGAATTTTGCGAGAAAATAGTAAAAAGTACGAGACTAATCCTTATGCTTGTGCAGTTGAGTACAAGCTCATCTTGCTGTCACCTTCAGAGATGCCTGTGTTACTCGACAGGAGGAAAACAGGGTGAGACACTGCACAGTCCAGAGGGTAAGTTTTCACATAGGACACCTGGATTGTGTAGTCTGCATCACATTAACAAGAAAAGTAATAAAAGAAAGATTTGCTGCTCTATTATTCTTTGATTTTCTTTTTTTATTGTATTATTTGTCTTTGAAAGTAAGAATCAGTGTGAGATGAATTTCTAAAAGAAATAGACGTCACTCTGTATCAAACAGTTATGTGACTTATCTACCTTCCAGTAATGAGGCTGGAGCTGTGGTGTCTCTGACATTTTCTGCATTCAAATGAGCCACCACTTTATTTGCCGGCTTGTGATGTTGAATTTGGGGTTCTAATTTCACATGTGCATTGCATACAGAATTATTTGAATAGTCTTTACAGACCTCTGTACTCACCTTGACAGTCTTGCTCATATATATGTACAACTGGTTGTTAATATTGACTTTTAATTGAAGCAGGGTTTTGAGAATCTACAGTAATTTTGAAATCATCTCCTTAAGGAGAAAACACTAAAGAAACTAAACAAAAAAACCCCATTTATGGATCACCTTTAAAATAGCAAATGGAGTTGCAGAATGTATGTCATTTATACAGCTTTATAAATAGCTATAGACATTTATAATATGAAGGACACATTTGCATATATAAAGTATATAGATTTTGGCTTCTCCATTGTCATATAGGATGGCTACTCATATGTTTTTCCTGTTATATATGAATAGTATATCTTTTGGCAGGTGCTCAGTTGCTTCTGTTGCAGAGCTCCAGTAGAGTTTTACTAGAACATTTGCCCTTCTAATCCTTGCCATTTGTCCCGGTCTGGGACAATATTAGGTGTTATCAACAGACGAGAGATGTATAGAAAAGGCAACAATTTATTCAATGTATGGGGGAGTATGGATGGGTGTAATTACTCAGTTACAGCGGCCAGGAGGCGGTGTGTCTTGCTGGAAACATGGAGGGTGCAGTTATGCTCTTATAGCCAGCAGAGGGCGCTGTGTGCCAGCCGGGAGGGGTCCAGAGGGGGACACACCATGTGCTAAGCCGGAAAGGGAAAAATGGAGGGCACTGAGCTCCCGGACAAAAGTCCCCCCTTGCAGTGGGAATGGATGAGCAGCGCCATGCTCAGGGGCTGAGGGGGAGGAGGGAGGCCCCCAGAAAACACAGAAGAGTCTTAGAGGTGGTGGCATACAAACCAGGAGCTCCAGTGGAGAAGCTACAGTGTTTCAGAGGCTGCGGCATCTGTGAAGAGGTTCTTCTAAGGGGTCTTCTCAGCTAGGAAACAGTGCCAACCTTAGGAATCTGTGGGGAGAGGCAGGGGACAGCAGAATCCGTGCTGATCTTCTGAGGAGGAGCGCCCTGCTCTTTGCCACAGAGCTGAAGAAAAAGACAGCAAGCACTGCTTTCCTCAGATCTTTGTAATACCAATCCCTTCCCAGAGACCCCTGCTTGGCCCAAGGGCCTGATGGGAAACCGAGGCAAAGAGGTATTTCCTTATAATCCTGGTCCACTCCAGAGGTCCCACCCCCTTTCCTAGGTATCTCCTGGCCCCCAGAGGCTGATGAGAAACCCAAAACTGGGGAGGGCAAAGGAGTTATTTATCTTTTTGTCTTCCTCTTTGGTCCCCCCAAACCACTACATAATTTGAATTAGTTTCCCATTCCACAGAAAAAATATACTTCATCTGATATGAATATGGAACCCGTGAAGTTAAATCTTGATTTCTACAAACAATGATTACTTGCTTCAACATTCACAGAAAGAAAATCTAAAATGCTGGGCAGGCACCAACAGCAGCTCCTCCTCATCCTGCTGGCCACGGTGCAGAGGTGGCCCCCCGTGCCACGCCCCTTGCCGCTGGCGGAGAGGGGGCGGTGGCAGGGGTCGCTCCCATTGCCCAGGGGATGGAACGTGGGCACCCCCCCACCCCATGCTGCAGGGCTTTGCTCCCCGTCCCCACCGCTGTACACACACACATTCTGGAGGGATGTGCAGAACCAGAGCCACACTGCACCCCAAGGTCCAGAGCTTGCCTGCTTGCTTTATAAAACACAAGAACAAAGATTTACAACACCCGGTTCCCTCCCCCCTCCCCAGAAAACTCCTAACCCCCCCAAAAAAACCCACAACTCCCTTCCCCCTTCCCCCAGAAGGGGAAAAAACCAAGAGAGAAAGGGAAATGTTTTAACTGCAGAAAATGCTTGTTTCACCCCATAACAGGTTTCCTAGGCATGTTTCCTGGGCTAGTTTTATAGACATGATATCTTTTCATGGTATTAAATGTAATATAGCATATCAAATGCAGCTTGTGCCAGAGATAGTGACTTAACAGGGTCTAAGGTGTCAGTATCCTCAGTGTCCTAAATTTAACCTCATTGGAGATAGTCAAAGCAAAGCAATTGGAATTGGGTGTTTTGATCATGAGTGCAATCACTTAAGTATAGGTGGCCCAATGATTTAAACAGAAACACATTTAGGTACTGATGGCAGATTAAGGATGCGTTTTGACAAAACAAAAGGAAACGTAGATACGGCAAATAGAGAAATGTAGTAAGATAAGTTGTAAAACAGACTTTCTTCCTTGTTCCAATTCAGTAATAGTATTAGCTTCACCAGCATATTTACCCATGCTCCTTGTAAAAAATTTAGTGCAAGTCAAAGCTAAAAAGTTTTCAAAACCAAGGAAGAGGTGAGTACATGGTAGATGAGAGCATGGCCTTAAACTGTGTCGTGGTTCGGAGAATGGAAATCGTTTTTCCCCTTCCCGGCCCAGTCCCGTGTGGAGCTCCGCGTGTTGGAGCGGGACCCGCCCCCCGTGCGGCTCGGCGGGCGCGATCCGGCGGGCGGCGTCCGATGGCTCTTGCTGGACCGTGGGGGGTCCGGGGGAGAGGACATGGGCCTCGGGCCAGGGCAGCCCGAGCCGCGTCTCTCCTCTTGGGCGTAGCGCCGGGTGGCCGGGGGAAGCCCTGGCCGGGGGTGCGGCTGGAGCCAGTGGCAGAGGGCTGGGGGCAGTGCCGGTGACCACGTGGGTTTTCGGTGGACCTCTTTCCCCAGTGGCATGGCGTGGGCGGCGCGTGTGCTGCCCGGAGCTGCTGCAGGAGGCACAACCCCAGTCCCAGGCCAGGAGAGGCCATGGGCCTGATCCGAGCCCCGGGGAGGAGCCGCGTTTGTTCTGTGGAGGTGGCAGCACCGGCGCGAGTTCGGCGGTGCGGCTCGGCCTGGCGCCGCACAGCGGGAACGGCGCAGGCCATGGGTGAGCATGGGGACCAGCGGGGTGGCCAGTGCGGGGCCAGCAGCATGTGCCAGTGGAGCCAGCAGCGGCGGCAGCAGTGGCGGCGGCCGCGGAGCAGCAGCAGCAGCTCGTCCCGCTGCACTGGCGCCTCCGCCCATCTCTACGGGCAGTGGCGCCGTAGTGCAGCGATCCTGGCTGGATGCTGCCATTTTGTCGAGCGTGCGGACCGACCGTGTGGCCAGTGTGGGGCCGGCGGTGGGGCCGCGCCAGCGGCCCACGCTGGTGCTGAGGCTGCACTGGCAGTGCATGGCGGCAGTGCCAGCAGCAACAACAGCCCAGCAGCGNCATCAGCACTAAATCCCTTCCTGGGCTATCGGGAAGGGGAGGGAGCGGGGCGCGCTCAGTTTCTAATTTTCTTGAGTGTCTTTCCTTCAGTCAAAGCCGGGCGGAAGCTCACGCTGCTAGGGAGGTCCTCAGACCGGCCACGTGTTTCCTCTAATTACTCTGGCGTCTCTCCGGGAGCCCAGAGAGAGACCAGCACTATTTCCAGAGCGTCCTCATCCCAACACAGGCCCTGGGAAACTTAATTTGTCTGTCTTGTTGCACTTTATTTGTTGGGTTTTGTGTGTGTGCGAAATAAACTGTGATATTTGTGTGTTTTCTTCATTTTGGGGTGTGTTTGTGGCTTCTCTCGGAATCTCTTGTCCAAAATCGCTAAATTTGTGGTAAAACCACGACAAACTGCCTCTTTTTAGGATCTATGGCAGGCTTGGGAAGTCAGCAGGGCTAGGTACTGGACAAAGGGGTAGTTCTTGCAAACTTCTGAACAGCAAAGAATGATCACTTGGGTTTGCATGGCAGACACTCTCTCTCTGCTGAAAAACTTGCTGCAGTTTACAATTTCAATGAAAATTGAAAGCTTAAGTGCCACCATTTTCTATATCACTGTTTCCCTAAAATGATTTATTGACCATTTATATATGATACATTTTCCTGTCATTAATAACACCCTATATATTTATTTTCATGAATAATGGCTACTGATTTAATTGATAGTTTCAGACAGAGGAGTACATTTATTTCTACAATGAATAAAACTGTCCTAAATATAGAGCTTGTATGAGTTATTTTAGTATGCATTCCAGTTTTCCTTTTTCAGCCTAGTATGCTCTTAACAGATTGAAATCTAATATGTCACCAACCACCAGCTTCTATAAAGTATTCTAACATGTTGTTCCACAATGGTTTTAAAATTTGTCTTAAGCAGTGTTGCCAGGAGCTTTCAGTGAAGCTTCTTACTTGGCTGTTATATCTGTCCATAATATGTCTATTTCATTCCCTGGTAGCATATTTATTAGCTTATTTGGCACTCTACCTGTATACCTATGACATATCAGTAACTTTACTTGAACACATCTCGATTACACTACCCTTTTTTTAGTTAAAAATTTTAAATTCATCTATGTTAATAATTAAATATTGATTCTAGCAACACATGAGCTTTTACAGGCAGATGATATATTATGCATTCGTTCCTGAGTGTGACACCAGAGGGACAAGTCTATGAAGAATTCTCTTAGAAAAGGTGATCACAGTTCAAACTGAAAACCCCATTACTTGCAAATGATCTCATTCTGATATTAATGTTCAAGTCAATACATGCTGTGTGTTCAAAAATATTCCTTGATCGTCTGCTGCAGAACTATTGAAGGAATAAGCCTGCATCCATACCTGTGTCTAGTATAAAATCCTAAAGCTTGCTGTGAATAATTTCAAAATAGAATTAAAATGTTACAGAACATGCACTGGCTGCCTTCATTAAAAACAAGGAAACAAAACCCCAAACAAACATAAATTTCTGATCAAACTGCATTGCAAAGTATTCAGCCAAATACTGTTACAATTTTAGAGAGCTATTATTTATTCTTCAAAGTCAGGAATGATAGAGTTCTCTCTTCCTTTTTTCATAAGGATTCCCTTGTTGTAGCTTTACTCCAATCCCCATGTAAATATTTACATAATAGATTTTACATCCATTCAGAAACCCCAGATTCATGTACCAGTATTGGAAAATTTTGATGGTGACATAATTTCGTATTTTTCAGTATGCTATTAAATTAGGGACGGGAACATTGTCAGATATAATGGGCAAAGGGCAGAGGACAGAGTTTGTGAATGCATTATAAATGAAATGACCCAAATGTGAGTGCTTAAGTGTGAATATCAAAATGTGACAATAGGTTTTGGCAAAGACAGATGTAGCATCCATGTAAAAGAAAAATATATTTGGGCAGGTGTACTGTCTTCAGTAAGACACTTTACCATCTGCTACATTAGTTGATTAAATTCTAAAAGTTCTAAATTCTAAAAATTTTTTTTTTTTTTTTAGTGGAAAGACAGTGTTGTGGGGCAAAATCTTAGTAATGTATCAAAATATTTTAATCACAAGAGGTATTACTTACAAATCTGTCATTCATGCCAGATATGCTGTATAATGGTTGTGCAGCAATTTAGTATTTACTGTATCTTATGTATAATATTGTCTTTGTT
The DNA here is from genome assembly GCA_013400695.1 of Neodrepanis coruscans. NCBI lineage: Eukaryota > Metazoa > Chordata > Aves > Passeriformes > Philepittidae > Neodrepanis > Neodrepanis coruscans. Next base: position 9,083 of record VYZS01083722.1, on the reverse strand, counting down.
TTCATATATATTGCCATAGCTACAGCTATGGTGTTTCAAAGAAAATGGAAATACAGGACTGTATAGGAATTTGAATAGCTTTTATCTACTTCTGCATTAACATACAATTCCTTTTCTCAGTCTAAAACAGATAAGCTGTCTTCTTGAGACATGATTGTTGGAAACTGTAGTTTTCTATTCTCTTATTTGAGCTATGAAATCAAAATATGTTTTAATAAAACACTGCAGTCAATAAATTTAGCTGTTAAACTAAAGCAAAGACTGATAAAATTCAATCAAAAGATACCACTCCCTGGAGGGAGGCAAGTGAAGCAATAAAGACCTAAACCTGAAATGACATAGTTCTTTTTGTTAGTTAGAAGTAAAATAATTTACATTATTCACTGCACCCTGGAAAGACAAAGAAAAACTCACCAACATCCCCAAAAAAACATATGAATAGATTGAAAGGACTAGATGGAATCTAACTATCAAAGAAAGCAGAGGTAAAATAAGGGAAGCAAAGAAAGCAAAATCAAATGTAAAAAGGCTACAAAGGGTTCTAGAAATATCTAGGGAGAATAGAAGGAGACCACTGAAAAGTAACAAAGGGACTGTAAGTGAAAACTGTAAGATGGATGAGAAATGGTCAAAACTATGTTTACTTAGTTTTCAGTATAAAGGAAAATAATGAAAGTGAAAATATTATGTAAGAAGATGGAAAACTATTATAAGCAATGGACAAAAATTGTGGTTAAGTTGCACACAAAGGCCCCATTTTTTGCCTTCTTTCTCATATTGAATAGTACTCATATTGCATATTGCATAGTCCCCCAGCTAATCAATAGAAGGGGAAAAAAGGATGGTATAAGGTTGATATAAGGATGACACAGATTTGCAAGTGTAATGCAAGCACAGTGCTCTGAGAGCATTCTGCAGAATCTCTCACTAAAATATTATGAAAAAGATTACATGAAATGGCTATCTGTGGAAACCAAACTACAGTTTTTCTTATTTCACTTATATTGTGTTTTAAATAGGAGACAGCCACTGTAGTGCATGGTGTCTTTCATATTAACATACTCTGTCACGGGAGGTTCAGGTTGAATTTTAGGAAAAGGCTCTTTACTCAGAAGTTGGTTGGGCACTGGAACAGGCTTTTCAAGGAAGTGGTCACACCACCAAGCCTGACAGAGTGCAAGAAGCTTCTGGACAATGCTCTCAGGCATGTGGTGTGACTCTTGGGGCTGTTCTGTTCATGGCCAGGAGTTGGACTTGATGATCATAGTGGATCCCTTCGAACTGAGGATATTATGTGATTCTAACACCATAGAACCATGAAAAAATGCAGACAGCATGCTTCAGGATATCAGTGAAAGACAAATGAGGCACTGTCCATACATTCATTTAGATCCTACTCCAAATATACTTAAAATATAATTTCATTTAAGAGACTAAGCATATTGTGAAAGAGTATCTTAGAACAATCATGTGGATACAAATGTCTTCACTCTCATACTTTTGGTTCAGTAGAATACCTCTCCCCTACTTTTAATTTGCTTTTAAATACTTATGTATTAATATATCACCACAGATCCAGGTTGAATATTTTATTAAAACAGCTTTCAATGGAAAATGCCATTACTACCTAATTGACACAAATAATGGAGAACATAAAACCTGCCTAAAGTGTAAAGCATTTTGACAGCATGACACTCCATTTTTGGCATTATTGGCTCAATGGGATTTACCATTTCTGAATGACTTCTGAAAATCAAATTGTTTTGAAAACGAGTAAAAAGCATACAAGAATTAAATTCCAAACAAAATGTTTCAGTCTTTTCTAGAAAGAATATTTGATTGATTTGAAACATTTTTTTCTAATAGAATTTTATGGAAAATTTGTACATTTTGGGTTTTCAATTATTTTTGTAAAGGGAAAAGTACATTTTCTACTCATGGTTTGGAACAGACCCTGTCCCAATCTCCTGTGAATAGATAAATACATAGGCTGTTATTAAATTGTGAAATTGATAAAAGTGAAACCTAAAGAAAATGCTTACTGATTTTGACATGTAGGTAGTTTTAAAAATTTGATATGTTTTAGAAAAAAAAAAGACAATAAAACTGAATTGGTTTTTATGCCTATACAGGTCATAGAACTTCATCAAATGAATCCTGCAACAGGACAACAGCTCTGCACAGGCTATGAGCTGTCTCGTCTTAACCTTTTTAAAGTAAGAATATCCACGCTTTTAAGTAAAAAATTCCAAGGGCTTCTTACGTTCTCTGGTAAAAACACCTAAGCTTTTCAAGTTAAATTCCCAGTAATTAAATTTTGTTAAACTCTGGAAGCTGCTACTATGAAAAAATTTATCCCCATTTAAGTTCCTGCAGATCAGGGGCGATTCATCTGGTATCCTGTGTTAACCAAAATAATCTCTCAGTCTTAAATGAATATTCCAGACGTTGGATAATTCTTGTGACTTGTTTTTTCTGAACTCTTTCTAGTATGTCGACAGTCTTTTTAAGTGGAGGACAAAAACTTTAAATTCAAGCAATGTAACTGGTTTCAGGTAACAGACTAAGGAATTAGTGCTACATGAGGAAATGTTTACTTCAGGAATGTCAGCACGGGGCTTTCAGAGAGGGGGTTGCAACTAGATACTGTCAGGTGAAAACAGGAAATGCAGTAAAATCTGCCTTCTGATGTCTCTACGGGGAGTCTGTTATGTAACCCATGATACTGAGTGGGATTCCTCCAACTGACTTGAACAGCTTTGGGGCAGACCTTAAGTGCATCAGGAGGTTTTATGTAAAGATGGAGAATCAACTAAGGACTTTGCCAAGCTCTGGTGAAAACAGAAGTACGCATTCTGTTTTTCACTGGTTGTGAAAGCTCTGAAGACAGACAACAAGAATGCTGATATGATTAAAATGTGGGGAATCTGAAAGAGTCAAATGCATGCAGTTCAAAAAGAAAGCGGCTTAAGAGATGCACAGCTACTCTATCAATTCCTTTCAGAAACTAATGTATCATCCTACAGTTTCTCTGGGAATAACCTCTCCTCAACTTGTTAACTATACAAGATAAGCAGAAAGGAAATCATGTGATGTGGACTCTAATGCACCCACTGTCCTTTTTATGAGAAAATTCCTCTCCTTCCTTCTTGTAATCTGTTTCTCAGCTGGGTCACTTTCAACTCATCACAGAGCTTTGCAATTGAGTTCAGTAGGAGAGAAGTATTTGCAAGTTATAAGGATTAATTTCTTTAAATTCTGGGTACCAGTACTCCTGCAGCATAGTAGGAAAAGAAGAATTTGTGTGAATTGTAGACTAATCTTTACTTTTCTTTGTCCCTGTGCATGATAAAGAGTAGAGCTGAAATCTTTATTCCGATGATGAGTATGACAGAATTCCCATTGAATGTAGTAGTGTCTATTGTTGAATTTTTCATTAGCATTTATCATATTTCCCCCACAGCAGTTTAGCAATGGCAAAACAGTCTAATTCATTGCACATAAAAAAATACACAAATAAAGCCCTTGGCAGAACAAGCTTTTGCATGACATAAAAGCCACATAATTCATTTATATAATGCAGTAAGGGATGGGCAGCATATGTGCATATATACATACATACATACACACCCTTCTTGTGGGTATTCAAAGTTACAGGATGCTCTGGGGGAACAGAGCCTAAAGGCAGAAATTTAACAATTCATGTGTTGCCTTATTACTTATCTCTATGACATATGCATATATGCTCAAAAGTTCAGTGTTTTTATTCATCATAAAAGATGCCTTCTTATTTCCTCTATTTTTCTTGATCTTTCCATTAAGAGAATAGATTTTTAAAATAACTATAAATTATAAAAATTATTGCCAGCTGTTCATCTCAGATACCGGGCATATGTATGTTTACCTATGCATATATTAACGTATACCCAACTCGAATACTTAGAAATATTTGACAATCTTGATAGTGTGCACTGCTTTGAATTTTCAGTGTAAAGTCACAAAAAAGCCCCTGGATTAAAAGTTTGCCATGTTCTAGAACAGATCCTAGGAGCTTCAACCTTTAATTTTGTCTAAACCTTGCTGATCTTTGCCACATATCAATACAGTTTTACTTAACATGTATTAAATGCGGTATTTCACAGGCACTGATCTTCAAGTAGGAAATACTCTGTATAAAAAGTTGATAACAATGTAGAAAATTTTTAGAGGTATTAAGTCAGCCACTTTTCACCTACACAGAGGCCTGAATGCTAAGAATATCTCAAACTATGGGATATATTGATCCTAATATAGCTGCCATATTTAATCAAGAAGTTCTGAAAGGAATGAATAGGCATGTGTAGATTGATTCTGTTTTGATGTTTTTCGAGTAGCATAGACTGGTAAACA
>VYZS01083718.1:5983-26008 GCA_013400695.1 Neodrepanis coruscans | reverse complement strand
AAGCCTGGAGAGTCCAGCTGGTGAGGCCAGGAGAGATGAGGAGCAGCCAGGCATCCACTGCTTAATTGAGGTGATCCAGCTCCATACCCCGACCAGAAAAAAGGTGTAAGAGTAATCCTTATGTAACAAGGCAGAAATGAGATGGAAATGGACAAAAATGCTTAAATTCCTGCTGACTGACTTTTCACATGACATTTGTCCTCAGCTTCTCCATCTGTGAAAGTGTGGTCAACGCTGTATTCTGCAAACTGTTCCAAGTTCTGCCACCAAAATTCCTTTATTTTTTTAACTGAAATATAATGCAAAGCTCTTCTCATTCATACATTCATTCTTAGAAAAATCTAGACTGACAATCCCATTCAGAAAACTCTGTCAGTCACTGTTCACACACTCCCCAGCAGTGGAATTAGGACCCACACAGATCAATCAAACACCTTTCCTTTCCAGCAGCAGAATTAGGACCAGCACAGGGTTAGTCAAACACTGTTTCTTTCCAGCAGCTGCAGCCCTTCCCTTCCACAACCACAGCTTCCCCCTTTGGAAACAACACACCTCAGCTGCAAGTTGTATGGCATTCCACCAATGAAGAAAGAAATGGCTCATTCTCCATAAAATTTCACTTCCAGGAGCACTACTGAAGTGCTGTCATCCGTTTCTACCAGCAAACATAAATCTCCAGCACTACCTTTTTTTCTAATTTTTTTCTAAAGTTTCTTTTCTCTGCCATGATGGAAAATTCAAATTAGTGCTCTTTGTGTGTCACCTGCTGCATAAACTTTGGCTGTGGCAGCAGCAATCCTTCCTGACCTGCCCCTTCAGATACACAACCACCACCCTGCTGGGAATTCAGCTATGAGGTAGGGTTTGCTCATTTTCACATCACTTCAAACAGTACAGTTTTCCATAGTCACACACACCAAAGGACCCTTCACTAGTACTCATTATCATTTTTCATTAGTATTAATAATCTAAATTCCATAGGAGTCCTGCTGTGCAACTTTTTGTATCCATGGCAGAGCAAAAAACCCTCTTCTGATGATTATTCCTGAAGCAGAACAGGACACTATAGTAGTTAACAGCAGGAAAGAACTTAAATTGGAAACAACCCACAAAACTGACAAGAGGATGATTTTTCAAAAACTGTGTTTCCCTCTAAATTCATCTCCTCAAATGCTACTTCCAAAATGGAGAGATGTCAACACGTTTAGAGAGGAAAAAAAAAAAAGATAATGTTTCTTAGCTTCCTCCTCCATGCATGTGCTTAGAAGCCACTTTGGTGCAGTCAGTGCACAAGTCTATCCAATCCATACTTAAAACCCAGAGGACAAACACAGCATTCTGAACTTGGTCAAGCTAAGCAGTCATGATAAAGGGAGGGAAAAAGACTGTCCAAATAAACAAATAACTGTGGATATTATCTGATCTATAATTATTTTAGTATCTTCTTAAAAAGTACATTCTAATTAGTTATTTGTGGATTACAGCTGCTGTGCTATTTTTCTCCAACAATATTAGAAAAGATAAAACTGAGGGGCATTTAAGTTTCATACCAATATTACTAGAGAAACACAAATGTTACAGATCCATGAATTAAAACCAGAAATGTTTCCATGAGGAAAATGACATCTAACAATGAAAGCATTAACTTATAGTCTCCTCTGTATGGACAGGCACTTTTGCACTTTCTGTTGGCATTTCAATGGAAATGCAGTCCCACTGTACAGTGTTGCCTCTAAACAAGTCAATTAAAATTTGATTCCCCTTTCCTATTCCTTCCAACATGATATACACTGAAGATAGAAACAACATGGGAGTAAAATAACACTTATCACAGTATGTCAGTGTTGTCCATAACTAACTGTCATCTAGTTTTGTCTGTTGCTAGAGCTGGTAATGAGATAATGATGGAACAGTTTTATATAGTCTTCTATTAACAGCCCAGATGGGCCAATCATCCACTTCAGTCTTTGCCATGTAGTTTAGCCATAAAAAATCATAATGATGAAAACAGCAGCTTCCTCCTCAGCTAAATTACCACCTTTCAACCAAGAAAGAAAGAGAAACTTGAACCAACAGTCTTTTAGGCAAAGCAGGAATTCCATGTTCATTTGTATACAAGGAATATTTATAATGCAAATGGAAAGCCATTTAAATCCCGGCTGTATTTAAACTCTAGCTGTTGTAGAATTAAAAGCTGAAACCTTTCCAAGAATATCAAGGGCAAAATTCCTCTATAACATCAGCTGCATGATAAAGAACACCCTTAAATTAAGAGTGCTTATTTGAGTTGGGGTTTTATTCCTGGTTTAATAATTTTGTCTTGGAGGCTTAGTGTCCAGTTCAGTTGTATCACAATGAGGCAACACAACAGGGTGAAGAGGTCCCTTTTAAAACTGGGTATCTACATCACTGAGATTTGGGAAAGAATAGTAGCAATAACCAGTTTTCTTTCCACCAGTTTATTGGATGGAAAATAGCTCAGCATAATATGTGCAAAAGTATTCATAAACGTTCCCTCCTACTACCTTTACATAAGCTAAAAATAAGTGTGTTGTTTCAGCACTTTACACCTATCTGGTCACACTCTAGCTGTAAAACTAACAATAAAAATAAAAATGATGAAAAATATAAGACACACACGCAAAAAGGAAAGCAGATATTTACAAAGACTCCGAGGCTATTTCCAGTGAATTTTAAAGCAGAAACATCTTCGCACCTTTGGAAAAGGCAGCAACACCTCTGAAGTGAGAAAGCATTTGAGTGATAAGGTACTGGGAGCCTTTGGAAACAACCTATGGCCTCTGTCCTTTGAGTGAGCAGGACTGAATCCACGTGGATTTTCAGTAACACCAACAAACTCTGTGCAGGCAGGAAGGTTTGCTCCCACATGTGAAGCTGGAGAGATGGGATAAAGCAGGACAGAATACCACTATGGTTAAAGCTCTTAGAAACATGCTGCCTCTTACACCTCCTGAATGCCTACTGATCACTTTCTCTCTCATATACATAGATCTGTGCTATGAATAATTCCTTCTCCTAGGATATTACATTTCTTACTTAAAAGTGCCAGAAAAAGCTATTTCTATGAGACTATTTGAGGATAATTAACTTGGTTTCAACATTTGTCCAAATGTAACAATGAAGCATTCACTGTTCTCATGTTGGACATTAGAGTCTTGATATTCTTCTATTCTACATGATTACTTTAGCTGGAATTATCTCAGGTTGTACAATGCTATGAGAAGAAGAGTTATCAGACCTTACAGACCATCATTCAACAGACAATTCAAGCCCTGGCATAATTTAGAGTTCCTACAGGACAAGTCTGTGTTATGCCAGGTAATAAGAGCTCAGAGACTGCAGAAGCTGCAAGACAGAAAATGAAGTGCAACTGTGCTCCAAATCAACCTCTAGCCCTTAATACCAGGAGTAGCTTCATCAGATGCTCAATACACAGTGGAATTCCTGGATAGACAAGGGTTTTTTTGCAGCATCTCAGTTGCTCATGATACATGATTTATGACACTTGTGTGTTGCCAAGCAGGCCAAAGAAGTTGTGTCATAAAAGAGATTTGCCCCTATGTGACTTGAGGACATGGTAAAGGATGAAAATACTTCCATATAATAGGACAGCCTTCATCCAGATTAGCTCCCAAAAACCAAAACAATAAGAGGTTATCAATTCATAGAAATGCTCAAAGATGTTGGCCACACAGACTTCATAAATCATTTTGTTGATGGATGAACAGAAAATGCACATGGAAACCTTCTCAATCAATGCTTTGTTTTCTCATTTAAACCAAGTATCCTGCAAAGTTTTGAAAACAACATCTTAGTCTTTTGTCTTAAAATTGATTGTTAATATCGAGAACCACAAAAAAAATTCCTCCTAGTTCATACCAATGACTGTGCAAACAAAGGTGAGAGCTTGTATGGGCTCAAGCACATCCCACCTGAGAATTAAGGATGCTAATTAATCTTTGCTGGTATTATTATTCAGGAAGGAAATTCTGGACATCATACCAACCACTATTATTCCCTTTGTATATAAACAGTGTAATCCCTGTGCCATGATTACCTGCATCTTCAAAAGAACAACCACCAGTGAGGTATTTTTCCAGCACTCCTTTTACAGGGTATCTTCCCTTCCACTACCCTGTGTTCCTTCCATGCTGAGCAGTGTCATTAGAAGCACAAAAACTCAAAAGTCATAATACAAATCATGACTATTTTTCCCCAGAAACTATAACTCATAGGAATAAATATGACTTTGAAGGTAGACAAAGGCTTTCTTTCTAAGGGACAGAAATGGTTTTCATGGTCCTTCAACCTGTTCTTGTTTCTCATCTGCATCTGCACAAACTGTTCTCAAAAATGCAATTTCAAGCACCAAAAGTCTGAATTCAGTATGCCAAGAAAACAAAAATATTCAGTTTACAATGTTTACAGATAAATTATTTCCCAAACACAAGAGCCAGTAATTAAAAAAAAACAAACCCTAAATTTCATATCATTTCTTCCAAACTAAGCAATCTCTTATTCACACAGATAACTGACCAATAAAAAATATTATATATAAAACATTTTGAAAATACATACACACCTCTTTTTAATACACTAAATTACTTTCCATACACTAAATCTCCAAGAAATTAACGCAGGTGAGAGACAGCAAAAAGTCACTTGTATAACTTCATGATTTATTTTAAATAAGACAGATATTTATTTTAAATAAGACATTCAACATATTTTATATTTAAATGTTACATAAATACATAGCAAAAGACAAGGTGACATAGCATTGAACCTACATTTAATAAATAATTTATTAATAATGATACATTACGTTAATAGTCTGTTCAATTCAGTGACTGACATCATTCTTTGGAACAGCCTTTAATAGACCCTAATCCAAATAACCACTGGAATTAGTGGGGGGGCCATCACAGGTTTAAATAGGCACTGGATCAAGCATTTGCCAATGTTCAGGAAAGATCCATCCACAGAAGACCTGACTTGTGTCTTCACTGCTGAAACAACTAACTTAAAAAAAAAAAGAAAAAAAAAAGAAACTAAATACTACCATACTCCTTAATTCATAATCTGGTAATTTGCAGCACTAGAGCTCAACTAATGGGTTTTGGAAGTAACATGTTGAATGAATAGCCAGGGCTGAAGCACTAAAAATACACAGTGTCTGGAATCCAGTGTACAGGCAAACCCGTAACAGGCTTCACTACACCTTCTTATACTTGCACTGTTATCCAGACATCCCAGAGAGATACTATATTACAAAAAATAGTGTAAAAGGGATGGCAGAGGAAAGATACAAAGCATTAGTGCCAGTCAGGTATCTACAGATCTTAATCCTTTTTACCAAGATGACAAATAGTAAGGGTTCCTGGAAAAAAAATGACTAGGAAGAAAAAAAAAAAAAAGGAAGAAAAAGGCTAAAGCACATACACAGCCTCTCTGTGGTTAAAATATTTTGAAACCATAGCTTTAAGCATGCAGCAGAAGCATCCCACCATTCACTTATTCACTTTATTCCAAAAAAAAGGAACGAAAAAAAAAGGAAAAAGCAAGCAGAGATGGTATCAGTCTGTACAGTGTTAGATATTAGTGCTAGAGGGAGATGGAGAGCGATGGGAGCCCCTGCAGGACTGATCCCACTGGTTCAGAAGCCTGGGCTCCATGTCTAAAGAGGAAGAAAGGAGAGGGGGAGCTGTGGGAACACTGACAGCAAAATGCATGGCATAGGGAGATGCATAGAATGGGACAGCTTCTTTCTGTCTCAGGATATTACTGTCAGAATGGCCAAGAAAGTGATGAGCTTCAGTTTTCCATTCTCACTGTGGCACTTTAAGAAGTGCCTAATTCGAGGAGAACTGGACAGGTGGCACATCACGCTGAGCTAAATAGATAAGTGTGAGATTTAAATGACAAGAGGCAGCAGGTTTTGCTGTTCAAAAAAGTGAGAGAGTGAACTATTCTGATGGTACCAATGGGCACAAGTGGAAGGTCAGCCTGGGGTGCTACCGGTGTCACCCGGGTGCCTGGCAGCAGATGGTGCCAGTCTGTAGGGATAAAAGAAGGGCTGACGTACTCTGTGGGCTGACAGCAACGCTATTTGCTCAGGAACAGAAAAGTCTAGGGGCAGGTGCAGGAAATACAAACGAACACAGATGCTGAGCCTACAATGTCAGTCACCAGTCCAAGGGCTGTAAGGGGTGGATCAGTCGGGAAGTGCTGCAGGAAGCGCAGTGGGGCCCTGCACTGACAGGGGGAGATGCTGCCCTGGGGACGTGGCCCAGGCCAAACTCTGCATGGTCCCAGGGGAGCTTTGGAGCTCCCTCTCCATGTGCACCTCCAGGCTGGACTCTGCGATGTCCCACCAGGACCCCTGATATACCCCCAAGCAGTGCCTTGCCGGTGGTGTCGCTTGTGTTCCCATTTCCTGCCTTATGCAATGCCTGGAGGGCAGAGTCAGCCTGCAGAGAAGTGGAACAGTGGGAGATGCAGGCAGCCTGGATCCCCACGGGGCTCCCTGGAGTGTCCCGAACCAGAAAAGTGGCCACCTCCCCACTCCTGCCTCCTGCAACGTAATTATTCCAGCATGACCAACACGACAAATTAACAAGGGAGCCAGGGCTTCTGCAGTCGAAGGGAGTGTTTTCCCCAAGAATAAATTGTTCCAATCCTTTACGCCAGACACCCGGCCGTGCCTATTCATTAATTGGACAAGCTCTGGTGACAGCTGAAATTACCTGACTTCTACACACTGGAGGGGAGAGAGATCTTTGCAAGCTTAAAATAAAGCTGGAAATCCCAGCCACCACAGAGTTCTTCAAATGGGGCTTTTTTTTAAAATAAAAAAATAATATTTTCAGAGCACAGCCACAGTAAAGCTCGTCTTAAAAGCAGAGACGTTCTTCACTGTTATTCCTCTCTTTTGCAGACCCTGAGCTGTGGCACCAGAACATGACAAGCCCATCAACGAACAGCAAACCCTTCAAGATCTGCAGACCAGCTGAGTTTAAGAACTTTAGGAGCTGTGAAATTCTAGGATCATAGGAATGTTGTGAATAATTATCACAGTCAGGTACATTAGGAATTATAAGCAGCAGCCTTATCAGTACACTGTGGCTATTTATTGCAACCAATGTATCATAATTACGGTACAGGTATCGGAATTAAGGGGGAGAGGAAAGCGATGTTTGTCGATTTCTGTCACGACCCACTCACAATACATCATTCATGTATATTTCAACTACAATTTTTGCTTTAACTGTACCTCTTGCCCCTTAATGAGGGGAAGCCTGGGAACCCTGTACGGTGTTCCCCCCCCCTCCCCGCCCTTTCTGTGCTGCGTACCTGAAATGCAGACGATGAAATTCGCTTGCAGAAGAAAAAGCACCTCCCAAACAATTTCCATCCTCCGATTCTCATGCCAAGTGCATCCCTCGGCGAAAAAAAATAACAAAGATCAATATCGCAGTTTGAACGATCCCAGCAAATTTCCTTTCGGACTTGCAGACTGTATTCCCCAGATGTGCTGACAACACATGTCCGAGCTCTCTCTCCGCACGGCTCAAGCGAGATCCCTTCCCTTCCTTCGCCCTCCAAAAAAGACCACGAAGCCAACTGCCAGCACCGGGCTCTTCCTCCACGAGCGAGAAAAAAATCCACCAGATTTCCCAACACGACATAGACAACAAACCCCAACCGATCCGATCCGGAGAGAGTCTCTATTCCAGGGCGGCCAGGTGCAAGTTAACCCCAAACTCTGCACGTCTCAGCGGGGCAGTGCCGGCATGCCGGGGAGGGAGGCGGCGGAGGGAGGGGGATTCCCCTCCTGCTGCTACAGAACGAGCGGAAAGAGATTAATACCCGCTGCAACGCACCGGCCACCCCCGCCCCTCCCGCAGCTCCCGCAGCTCCGAGCGCGGCTCCCCAGCCCCGCCGCGGATGCTGCAATCCCGGCGGCTCCGACAGGAGACTGCAGGGGTCGGGCTTGCCCCACGCACCGAGCCCCTTCCCCGGCCGGGATGATGGANACCTCCCTCCCTCTCTTTCTCTCTCTCTGCCTCCCTGGCGGCCGGCTCGGCGGGCTGTCTTCTCAGGCGCATTCCAGGAGATGCTGCTCACTTTGTTTGAAATGTGGGTCCAGTTTTATTTTTTTTGTGGTTTTTTTTTTTTATTCCTCTCTCTCTCTCCCACCGCCCCCGNAGATCAATATCGCAGTTTGAACGATCCCAGCAAATTTCCTTTCGGACTTGCAGACTGTATTCCCCAGATGTGCTGACAACACATGTCCGAGCTCTCTCTCCGCACGGCTCAAGCGAGATCCCTTCCCTTCCTTCGCCCTCCAAAAAAGACCACGAAGCCAACTGCCAGCACCGGGCTCTTCCTCCACGAGCGAGAAAAAAATCCACCAGATTTCCCAACACGACATAGACAACAAACCCCAACCGATCCGATCCGGAGAGAGTCTCTATTCCAGGGCGGCCAGGTGCAAGTTAACCCCAAACTCTGCACGTCTCAGCGGGGCAGTGCCGGCATGCCGGGGAGGGAGGCGGCGGAGGGAGGGGGATTCCCCTCCTGCTGCTACAGAACGAGCGGAAAGAGATTAATACCCGCTGCAACGCACCGGCCACCCCCGCCCCTCCCGCAGCTCCCGCAGCTCCGAGCGCGGCTCCCCAGCCCCGCCGCGGATGCTGCAATCCCGGCGGCTCCGACAGGAGACTGCAGGGGTCGGGCTTGCCCCACGCACCGAGCCCCTTCCCCGGCCGGGATGATGGACCCGCCGCCCCCCGCAGCCCCGGGGGCTGTGTGACAGTGGCGGAGGGATGCGGGGTGCGTGTGTTCTCCCTCCGCCCCAAAATCAGATCGGCGGATGGCCGGAGTGTGCGAGCAGCGCAGGGCTGAGCGCATCGCCGGCCGGCTTCGCTAAGAACGCCAATATTTTAAAACTTATTTAAACAAGGAGGAAAAGAGAATCAGATCCAAACTTCTGGTGGTTTGGCGGTGGAAGGGCAGCGAGAGGCTCCAGCCAAGAGTTAGCGAAGTACCTGCGCTGTAATGCGTATCTGATGGCATTCCCCAGCCACAACAGTTCTGCATAGACCCCCCCCGCGCAAAAAAATAATAAAGAAAAGGCAAAATAAAAATAAAGCACTGTCACCTTCGGGGCAATCCCTTACTTACCCCCAAATCCTCCTGCTTTTTATCTTTCCCAGCTCATCGGACGTGCCGCTCCTGCCTGCAGTCCCAAAAACAAATCGAGGTCAAAGCTCCGAGCCCGCTGGCTGCAGCCGCCTTACCTCCGCCTTTAGCTGTCAAGGAGGTACCATCGCCGCTCGGGGTTCCCCCTGCCTCCCCTGACTCCCGGCTATTTCGCCATGTCCCCGGGCTGCAGGCGGTGCTNTAGTAAAAAAAAAAAAGTGGCGCACCTGGCGCGGGGAGAGGCTGGTAGCCTTGCTGCGCCCAGTTCCCCCATCCGCAGCAAGACAGCGCCGGCAGAGCTGGGGGCTGTGGGCTGGGGAGATGCGCGGGGAGGTGGGCAGGGGATGCCCCGGGCCCCGGCTGTCATGAAAGAAGGGAGGGGGCAGGGGATTTGGGCTGCAAAGGAAAATCCCGGCTCAGGGCAGGTGTGGAAAGGTGATCCTGCAACTGCGGATGCCTTCATTGATCCCAGTAAGGCAGAGGGAAGAGGGAGGGAGAGAGATGCTTTGGGTATCAAACTGATATCCCAGCTCTTGGCAGGTATGCAGAGGTCATATTACAAACACTCCAGCGGGGGATGCATGCATAATAGGTTGAAAATAGATTGCTTTATAAACAGTTCTCCAACCTAGGGCATACTTGTATAACGCACCTTGTGTGGATTCTGGCAAAATGAGGACGCCCGCATCTGTGAATGGGGAAGGAGAACATCTTTAAGAGAAGAAACCGCAGGCTACGTTGTTATTTTCATCGTCCCTGAGAAATGTGTAGGAGTCACAGGTTTCAAGTCATCCTGATGGTATTTAATTGTGGTAGATCAGATTTCCTGAGTGCTTGAAAGCAACTGAATGGGACAAAATCATCACTACTCTGAAAGGAAGAATTGGACTGCAGGCACTTAATAGTCAATGTGATTCTTGTGATCATTTTGTTAGTTCCCAGGGTAGCGTAAGTGCTCTTTGCACTGCAGCAGTCTCTGCTGATGTTTACTCCATCTCTTCTCGTGGGTTATAAAGAGACTCGGGATTTTAACAAATTAATTACCATCATCTGCCCACAGAGAACAGAAAGACTGAGCATGAGGCACAGTCATTCAAGGCTTTAGGGACAAATTACTTAAAGAATTCCCATATATATTGATGGATTTTCAATAAAAACAGTGGGGCTGTGCAGCAAGAGGGAATTCTTTCCTTGATAGGATTACAGAATGCTGAGTATCATTTTGATACTTAAGTTTTAAGTATTGTTTGCAATTTTCTTCTTTATGCCTTATTAATGTCTCCTATTCTGGTATTATAAGAGGCATGAGTGGCATCTTCTATCTCTAGTCTAAATGTATTTAAGCCCAATTTAGGAAATGCTCAGTAACGATTTCCATTGATGTCCACTCGACTCCTTTACTCAAACAGATTAATGTTTTCCATGGATTTGCCTGTAGATTCTCTTTTGGGCTTTCCCATCTGATTTTGTGCAATAACATCCCAACCCAGAACATAATAAACCCACAAAGAGACCTTGTCTGTTATATTTACACAGACATCCCTGTTCCTAAACCAGTCTTCTTGAAATTATGGCATTACATGTGAGAAAATAAATGTTTCAAGCGAGTGAGATGATCTGTCCTAAAAGGATGTGTTGACCATTAAGTCAGCAAAGAACTGAATTGGTGATGAGAGAATACCAAATTCCAAGGGAAAACTCATGTTCAATTCCTACTGATGTCAGTAGGACTTTAATATGAGTTTAATGGCAGGAAAAAATTAGGTAGTTGATGTTTGCTGCTAGCAGATAGCCCAAACTCCCAAATATATTAATTTTTGTTAATCTTTTTAGTGTGGTAAGCTTATCTTCCTCATGCAAACCTTATACTTATTTCAGTGGCGTGTGATTAAAGAGTAGTTTGTGACTCAGACTGAAAATCTATGAGAGATCAAATGCAACTTGAACGTCTTCTTCACCTGGAAAATACAGTAGTGAGCTCAGAAACTTGTATTTTTTTAAATCTAGATAAATAATAATGAGTTCGTTCTGCTGTCATTTGCTTGCAGTGATGTTACTTGACTGGGAGTGGCCTTCACACTTGGTTTTGAAGTCATTATGGCCACATTGGCTGCTGCAGCTCCACAGGAAGGCTCAGTTCAATAGAGTAGAATGGATGTCAATATGAGCCTATTCCAAAGCCCACTGGAATCAATTGGAATATTTCTGAAGACTTAGATGAGGTTTAGTTCAAGCTTTCACTGCAGAAAATGGCACAGTATATTTGATTCCAAGGCAAGTGGTTTAATATAGTCGGGTGTATTTGGGGTAGGAGCAGATTATCACTGTCCTGTGTACATTGGTGGGACATTCCAAACAGACAAAAATGCTGCCTGCAGCATCCATATGATGAATTTCCATTCAAAACCCCTGTAACTCACTGAAGTGAAGGGAGTTGATATTTACAGCATTTATTTGAGTTCCATTCCTATTTATACTGTTGGCTAAACTTCTTAAACCTAATCTTGGTAACCTTTAAGCTGTACTGAAGTCACTGGACTGCTCATGTATCTAGAGGTAAAAATGACTGTAAAGTGGTTTTAGGCAGCTCTCTGAAGCATGTTTGTGTAGTTTAGTTGTGAGGATTTTAGTATCTTAAAGCTATGGATGGGATTTCTGTCAGTTTAAATGTACCAAATGTATTAATTACAAGCTGGACATCTATTTTTTTCAGGCTGGATTTACAGAGAAAGACTTTTTGGTTTATCCATGTGAATAGAGTTTAAAAGGTACTTACTAAATCCACATGCTTAAAGGTTTTAATGCCAACATAACACATCCCAGTTCAGTAAAGCAGAATTAAGGGTCATACCTTCTCAGAGGAGTCAGCATTTGACTCATTTGACTCAAAATTAGCTTGGATCAGAAAAGATCAATTGTAGAAATGGTTTTGAACTGGGTAACTTCTGAGCAAAATGGGTTGAACAGTGGCTTACCCTGTGTCAGTGGAAGGGGTTGCTGCCATCCATCACTCCTGCCCTGCTGAAGGTTCCCCTGCTCAGGTACAGCAGCTTTCCTGTGCACTCCCAGGCTCATTTCTGTCAAAATAACTCAGATCAGCAAGGCCCTGCTATTGAAGTTGTCTAAAGATTCTGGCATGTTTCCAGCAATTAAGCTGGCAGAACTGGAACAGTTCCTGCTCTTACTTGCTTCCTTCTGTCCCAGGGGCTGCTGACCCCATGGCAGGGATGATGGAAGGACTGGTGAGTCAGCTTCTGAATTACCACTGGGAACAGCCTGGGGCACAAGCATGAACCAAAATCAATGGGACATCAAAATCAAAGAAAGGGCCAATGCTTGTGTGAGTCACTCAGGTTAAAGAATGCTCATGGCTCCCCAAATCCAAATGTGGATTTGCAGATCATCCAAACCATCAGCCTTTTTAGTGTCCAGCTTAGGGAACTTTACCAATCTGTACCAGAACTGGGCCACTGTTGGAATGAAAGTGGTTGTCTGGAATAAATTATTGTAAGGATAGCGTTGAATATTCCTGTTATAAATAACATAAATATGACACTGTGCCTCCTTGTCTCAAGTTTATTCTGTATTTACACTTGTGTTCCAGGTAGAACTTGCGCTGGCAGTTTTTCATTGTGAAAAAAAGGGCTTTTGTGTTTAGACTGTACACTTAAGTGTCTTTCTATGCAAGTTCTACTAACTTCAGGTGAGACAGTAAAATATCATAATAAATTGTAAAATAAGTGCCATAAAAATTCTGAGCATTCCAGAGCTGTGATAAAGAATTACATAAACATTTCTATGAAAATAAAAACCAAAAATTTGTCTGCTCAAACATTTGGTACTTATTTATTTCCTGTACACGGAACTCTAATCTCAAGGACTAAGTATGGGATTAGGAAACAATTTATAGTGCTGATTGTGCCAGCATTGGCTGTGTGGCTTCTGACAAGCTGCCTGTATCTCATTATCTTGCATTTATAAAATGGGCTACAATTCAGCAAGGAGTTCAGTGAGATCAGGTAAATAATTTGCAGTGAGAAGGACAATATTGACCTGTGTCACTTCAGGAGGTCAAACAGGTCACCTTTGAGGTGATAGAACAGCACTGATCAGCAAGTGGGGAAACAGAGGACTCATCCAGTTCCAGCCCTCCCTGCTCAACTCTTTGGATGTGTGGGACATGATGTATTTCTGGTTCTAGTCATCCCAGGAGGATGGGGCTTAGAGGCTCCCTTTAGTGTTGTTGGGAATTCATCCTTGTCAGCACTCTGCTGCCCACAACAATTTCCTGTTGGTCTATGCCTGAGCTCAGTCTTTTAGTCATATGTCTCATTTGAAGCTTTTAGGTAGCCCTACTCAAGTTACAAAGGTGCTTTAAGTAAATTCTTGGTTCAGAGGTTAAGAGAGTGACTGTTAGAAAGCCACTACCAACAGGTGAGTTGCTGAGAATGTAACTATAAATACTGAGTGATAATATTGCCACTTAATTTCTAGTACTCCTGTTCCATATATTGTTACTGCCATGCTTTCCTGTATTTTCTGATGTCTTCAGTGCTTATAAATAGTGCTGATCTCACTAAGGAAACTGATAAAAAATTTAACATATCATTGTAAAAATACAGCCTCTAAGAGCCCATCAGTGCAATGGGCATTAAGGTAATTCTTGTATTGATGGTCCGTATCAAAAGTGGGATGGAATTTAAATTTTACTGGTAGAGAAAATGATGCAATTCATTTGAAGTTAAAAACAGCCCCAACAAAGGAAGAAGGAAGATGACTGGCACTTAACTGTTAAGTCAATCAATGTGTTTTTCCTGTGAGTCAGTCTATTCATTATCATGAAGGCTTATTTTCAGTCCAACCCCCTGTTTCATGTCTGAACTCCAGCAAACAGTGTTAATACATCAAGTATTTGTGAAATAAAATTCTTCCAATTCAAAAAGACATATGTAAAATGCAGTGATTTAGTTTTTCGGGAAGTGAGAATTTAGTCACAAAAGTGTTTAAAATGTCATGCGATCCCACAGCTCCTCAATAAACCCCAGTAGGTTCTTTGAGAGTTTTGTCAGCTTGGCACCCACAGAATTATGTTTTTCTGAGTAGGCATGTCGAGTGGGAAAGCTGATTTTTTTTTGTTAGTTTCGAAGTCACCAGAAAAAATTGACTTCAGGTGGTGCAGTGATTACAGTTGTGTAATATTCGTATTTCCCACAGCTTGGGAATAGATTAGGGAACTTGCCTGTTAAAAATAATTAAAAAGATGAAAAAACAGGATTTGGAGGGTGGGTTGTTTTTTTAATAACTGGCTGCAATGTATTCCAAGAGTGTTGGGTGATGAGAAGGGCTGTTCCTTTAATCCAGTTTTGGGCTTTGACTCAAATCAGAGACTATATGGACTGATGTAAGTTGTGCCAAGCTCCCCATGTTCCAGCAGGGTCATCCTGGCACACAGGGCTGTTTGATCTCTGTTGGTGCCTCTTTTATGTCCCCTTTATTTACCAGTCCCCTCAGCCTCACAGGCACAGGAGGGCTGGTTTGGGATGCTGCCTGCAATTGCACTTTGCCCCAGAACCCCTGCAAGACCATTTCTGCCACCTTCAGGCAACTTCTCTCGGGGTAAGGGAAACTTTGAGAAACCACCTGCAGTAACCACAAAGCACAAAAGAAAACTTCTTGCTTTCTGTTTTCCTGCGTCCATCCTCATCTCTTGCAAGTTTGAATTAATTAAAAGATCAAAAGCAATATTTATTTTTTGATATTGAGAATTCTTTGTCATCTCAATATAAAAGAAAAGAACACACATCTTGAAAATTATTCTGATATGGATCTTACAGGTTCCTCATTACAGATTTTGACAGCTAGTTGTCACCTGGTGCCTGTTGAATTTCTTATTTCTTATGCCACACAGAGAAATGGTGATTGCAGTATCATATTAATATTATGTTTGTGTGAGTCAAGGTAGTTATGCTGTAAATTATAAGGATATGCTGCTCTCAGGGTGGATTGAGTTGGGAACTTGTGTTCCCAAAAGTCTGTAAGAGGTCTCTTGCCACTTTTCTCATTGTGCTAAGATTTGCCAACAGGACATTTGGTAGGAAAAAGGTAAACTTTGAGCACACATTGTTTCCTGTGTGACTGCCCAGGGAGAGCTGCATGAACTCATCTTCTCACCTGAGCTTGGTACTAGAACTTAAAGGATGTATTTCTAGGAAAAAATATGACAGTGTTTGGCTTCTCTGTGTGGATATAGTTTAGATTTGTGGGCACGTGGAAAATGAGGCACAATCTTAAAATTGTTACCTGTTTCTAGTTGCTACTTTTCTGTATTAATGCATGAACCATTTTGCTTTTCCTAGGAAATAAATTTCTTTCTTTTTCTACAATTATGAATTGCAATTAGGGGGAAGAGAAGCATGCTTAGTGACTAGTACACTTCTTGTCTCACTCCAGATTTTTAAAATTTGCAGTCAAGGTTTTCTTTAAACAGATCTTTATTCTTCAAGAAAATATCTCACTTCTCCAGTAAATATTTTTTTAGGCAGAATAATTTAATATGAGTATTCTGAAACCAGAGATTATTATGCCTAACTCAGCATTAGATGTTGTTCCCTGCAACTGTTCACATGTTGCAAATGTCCAGAAAGCTTCAATTATGGCCCTGAGCTTCTTCCCATTAAAGAGAATGTGAGTTTCACCCTTTGATTTTTAACACATTTCTTTTGGAATTAAGCCTCAATTCAGCCTTTTGCCAGCTGGATAACTTTCATCACAAAAGTAATTGAGCAAGTGGAATTATTCATGTGCTCAAACAAGAACATGCACTCAGGGTTTTTATTTTTTTTTTTTTTTGCATGAGGCTTGCAGAGGGACAATGTCTCACACAGCACAACTGCACTTTGTAGTCAACACCCTGCAATAGCTGCAGTAGGAATGGCACCTCCTCAGCTGCAGTGTGAACCAAACTTCTGTGTTCATTTTCAGAAGAAAACAGCCCTCTCCATACTCCTTCATCTTAATCATCCAAGTTCCAGGATGAATTACTTGTGCTGGTGGCTGCTTCTGAATTGGTTTCATCTCCCTCACTTTTCCTCTGTAAAATGGGGAGTCTTCTCCCAAAGATGCAAAAGCACGACAGTTAATGCTCACAGTAAGCTCTGAAGATCAATACCATGTAAGTCCTAAGAAAAGCTGTTATTCAAGAAAAGTCCATGATCCTGATCTGCAGGTGCTTTCAGTGGATTTATGGGATGTGTGAAACTTATGCTTTGTATTTTTCTAGCAGGAGAGTGGAAGAATTGGCATCTAAGACAATTCAAAAGGATGAGAACAAGCCCTGAAAAAGAAAAGAAGACTCTTCTGACTTTTAGAAATCTTTATAAACGTCATTTAATGTCATTTTCAAATACCTTGAAGGGATCATAAAACTTTGCTCTTCTCTGATCATTGTACCACTTAGAAGTGGAAAGGTATGAACAGCCGTAACCCTGGCACATTTCTAACAATACTCAGGACCAAAGGGGATTGTAAGATGGAAACTTTGATAACAAAAACATAAAGATGTCATTGTCAACTATCTCAAAATATACACGCTTGTTGTAAATGCCACATAAGCCCACAGCTAAGTGATGGATCAGAATTTCCTGTGTTTTCAAAGTGCTCCTGTTGATGAAGACTTTAACTCCTTCATGAACAAGTTATTTCATGTCCCACAGTTTGCTTTCTGTCCTTGTGCTTTCTATCACTGAAACAAAAAAAAACCTCCCTATACAGGCAAGAATTTCAGTTATACTCTGCATCAAGAAAAAAAGACTTCGAAGTGTTCAAAGAAAAGATACAAAATATTGTAAATCACTTTTTTAGCATTTTTCCTATTCAGTAAAATAAATGGTAATAAATAGTAGACTAAAGTAAATGTTGGAGATATAACTTAGAGCCACAAATCTGTTCTTATTGTATGGTTTGCTCACATAAATTTGTGTGGGGTTTCTTTGTGTTCTGTTTTAGAGACATTGAACACTCATTTGGGGTTAGAGATAATCATATTATTTAAGTGCCCTGCTATTGAATAGAATCATAATAATAATTTCAAAGTAGAGCTGCAGGTGCAGAATACAGGAATCATGTTTTGCCAAAATTTCTTAAATGCATTAGATGTTTGGAGTCAAACTTCATCATGTATTAAAATCTGTAATCCCAGTAAATTAAAAGATAATTTTAAAATTACAGGCTGGTGAGTATTCTAACTAAACTATTAAAAATCTGTTCTACAAATTGCAAGTCATTAATAATTAGTATTACAAAACCCATTACATCTTCGATTGGGGAGAAATGGACTTAGGATTACATTATTCAATTAGATTTAATTCCATTTGGTATGTGTTTTACTTTATTTGAAGTGCAGCCTGTAAAGGGATCATGGTAGCAACTATCCAAAATGTTAATTTGTATATAGAGCAAAGAGCACACATAATAATTTCATCATATAGTGCAGCTCTGTTGTCTGACAGTGGAAGTACTGTTAGACTCGCTGTAGTTAATTAGAGATCTTTATGCATTGTACAGTAGCATTACAGACAATCATTTATAAATGAGTTTATTAAAATTTCTATATTCATATAATGAAAGCAGTTAAACTCTATTTCTTTCTGCATGCTTTTCCTCTTCAGCACAAAAATGTAAAATGTCACTAGGAAAATGTAAAATGAAGTGAAATCGTAAGTCACATCAGTCTGTGAGTTAGCAGATCAACTCAAAAGACCTCAGGGATCAGTGGCCTGTTGACTGGTAAAAAGGTTGCTAAAAAACATGTCTTTTCTAGGATTTTGTCTTCTGCTAGCTGACTTGAATTACATACATTCCCAATTTATAAATATTAGTCATATCTATTTAAGCAACTGAGATGTCCAATATTTATTTCCCAATTTGTTGTATTTTCCACCACATTTCATTCAATCTATTAGCACTGCAGTAAATCTATCTTTGCATTTATTTCCTAGTTTTTCTCAGCTATTTCTCCTTTGTACTTTACCCTCGTTTGGAATTCCTTGGTATTACGGTCTTANCGCGGCTCCGGCAATCCAACATTACCATTGTGTGGATTTCTTCCTCTGTTCCTTGAATTTCCACTTGCCAAAATGGAGAAAACAGCTTCCTAATGTGGGTTTCTATGGCAGTATTGCTCTATGAAATACCACATAGAGCATAATTTGTATTACTTGTGTGTTATACGAAAATCATCCATTTCAGAACCTCGACTCCCAGACAAGTCCCTTCATCAATATCAATGTCAATGCAAAAATAAATGTCGAGTTTCAGAGGGATGTCTTTAAGATGTCAAGCAGAGAGTTCTCCTTGAAAATTCTGCCTGCAACTGCTGTCCTGTCTGAGCTGAACAGTTCAGACACATAAAACAAACAGGAATTGACCAACAAGTTTAAGATGCATCTGTTTGTTTCAGTCGTTTTCCCATGTGCAAGTTGTTCTCACATAAACTCGCTGCTTAGTTCCCCCCAGAGATACAGGAACACGTGTGGTGGTTGGTAATTTATGGATGTAGTTGGGAATTACTTTGAAATAACAGTGTTGTGGGGAAGGCTCTGTAGTGACTGAACTGAGCTGTAGTGACAGGAATTGGTAAAGAAAGGGACAACTGGAAGACCAAGGCAAGGAGCCAGCTGGTTGCTATTCCAGCCATGTGTATTAATAGTGCTACAGTAAGTGAAACATTTCTCTATTTATTCTGTTTGGGGAAAAAAAACAGGCAATAGAGGATTTAGTAACCATAATAGCAACATTTTTCAGTGTGATTCATGCATCCAAATCCTTTGGTTCCTTTTCAGCACTCCTGTCTTTCTTTTGTCCCACCTGTTAAATGTGTCATGCACGGTTCAGCAAACTGTGAAGTCATCCTTGTAGATAGCCTTCTGAAGGGGATTAGTAACATATTTTTGTTACTAAATTAGTTTTAAAGAGTTGAAACCTGTAGGAAATCTTTTGAACTAAATCCTGTCTTCTGCTTGCTGATAATGTCCACAGTAGTTTAGCATGGGAGGGCACCAGTCCCTCGCCAGATGACCTCAGAGATGTGCGTTCAGGGGTGGTGGTGTATTAGGAGATGTTACCTATGAAGTCATATAGCATTTGCATACTTAATTGTACTGTGAGACCTAAGGCCAATCAGAATAAGAAACTACCAGAGCACGGAAAACTGATTTCTGTGATGTTCTGTGAGCCCATATCTGATTGTTTACTCATAGTAAGCAACATATTTACATATATGTATGTAAATGTATCTACATATGTACATACATGTGTGCAGGAAATTCTTTCCCAAGATACAGCTGACAAGCTTTGGAAAGGAGAACCTGTAGTGAACCAGAGCACAGGGAAAATATTTTTATATCTTCATACAGTATGTAATTAACTGTAATACTCCATTTTCCCCTGAAGTCACTTCTAAACAGTGGCCTTTCAGCAATACATTTCCATTCAAGTTTGAATTTTAATTTGAAATACTCATTTGTATTTGGGAGGTTGCTTTAAAAAGATCAAATATTGCACAGGGACAACTGGAACAACTGGTGTGGAACTGCCCACAGACAGAAGCTGCAGAAGGGCAGCATCACTACAGTATTTTCTGGCATGATAATTAATTACCTTGTTCTTCAACAGAATTGTCAGATATGAGCCCTTAGATGCTGCAGGAAGCAAAGCTTTCACATGCATTCTATTTGCATCACAAAATAGATTTCCATGAATATGCCTTGTAGAATTCATGCCCTTCATTCTTGAAACTGAATC
>VYZS01083717.1:0-13779 GCA_013400695.1 Neodrepanis coruscans | reverse complement strand
TTAAGAGCTTAAGGATGTTGGTGGAGAAAAATGTTCTCTGAATGAGGGTTTGATCAAATGCCCGGGGAGCTGGTGCAAGTCTTTCCATCGACTCAGGAGATTTTGTTTCAGGTGTTTTATTTAAACAATGCCCCTCTCAACCATAACGGAGCAAAGTTACACACTTTCATAAGAGAAACTGAACAAAAATTTTGAAGCAGTAATATTTATTATAACCTTTTAAGGGAAATTACTGAAAATTAAATCTTTCCATTTCATAATTTTGATGCGGTTTAAAATATAAAGAAACTTGGATTTAATTCTTAAAAAGACCCTAATATATCTACTCAAGTGCTACAAAACTAAATTTCTTCTTGCTAAAATGGAAATTGGATTAGATTCTGCTGGAGAAAACTCAAAAATTGCTTAACTTCTTTTGTGTTATTTTTCATTGCCATTAATAGCAATAACATGATACCTATACTCAGCAATTCTCATCACTGTGGGCTCTTAAATAAACATTAGGAAATATTAGTCTCAAAGTTACAGACTCCATTTAGCACACTGCTCTGCTGTGATTCTTTAGGTTTACCAGTCAGAATGGCAGCCCAGATTTTTTTGACCACTCATTACACTAATGCTCACAGGCTTTCCTGGCAGGACTCTTTGTGGAGCTGAGCAGGTTCAAAATGTATCAGGAGGCCTTAACACTCAAAGTAAACACTCAAAACATATTTCCCCTGTGCTGAAAGATTTACATTAGTTCCCTGTTAGACAGAGTATCGATTACAGAGCTGCCTTTCCTCCATGTCATAGGTGTGAGTTTCCCCTTTCTCGTCACCCCAACCCAAGTCTGAAGTGTGGATGCTACAAAAGGAGGATCTGACTACAATTATTTAGCAAAAGTATTTTAAACTGTTCAGGTGAAGTCCTGAAGGTGTTAAATCACAGCAGTGTCAACATCCTGAGGTGCAGACTTTGATGCCCTCACAAAACCTACAGACTTTCCCAAAGACTTTCCTGGGGCTTCTGTGCAAACAGCACTTGACTGATTTGGTGAAGTTCTGTCCTAAAATACATGATGCAGTTTATCTGTGTCGTAATTCACACAATATGTTTGTTGATAAGCAAGTACAGAGGGAAGTTACACTTCAAAGAGACAACTCTTCTAAGAGTCAGGTTTGGCAGCAATTCCCAGCTGTGTGTCTGTGAGAACAGCTCTGTGACACCTTGCTCAGGATGTGACCATGAACATGGGATCCTCACACCTGGCACAAGGGAGCCAGGCACAGGAACCTTCAGGGGGAATTCAAGTGCTGCAAACTCAGCACAAACAGGTGCTTCTACAGGTGTTGGGTCCCTTCCAACTCAGCTCATTCTGTGACTCTGTGATGCAGCGTTAGATTGTTGCAGTATTAAACTTAATGTCTCATTCTCAAAAGTACACCAGGCAGAATCACAGAACCACAGAGTGATTTTGGTCAGGAGAGACCTCAAAGCTCATCTCATCCCACCCCTGCCATGGGCAGGGACACCTCTCACTATCCCAGGTTGCTCCAACCTGACCTTGGACACTTCCAGGGATGGGGAATAAATTCCCATCATCCATCTGAAGTAATAATTTCTAGTGATATTAGATCACACTTTGTGGTGCATGGGACATTTTTTTGTTTAGTTTTGTAAGTGGAAAAATAAAAAAGGAAAAAATACAATAACTAAAATTTTAACTAAGATAAAAAAATTACAATTGACACCAAGTTGCCATCAGTCTGTATTAGTATTCCATACTTTCCAGCAGAGCTTTCACTCATGCCACAACCATTGCATGGTATATTTTATTCAGAGAAGTTACTAGAGGAATCAGATTAACTGAGACATTATGAAAAATAAAACCAATTAGGAAGGAGAAAACAGAGTAGGCTGAGAAAAAAAGCTGCTTGGGATGTTGTCATAGGAAAAATGGAATTGTGTGTGAGGAAGGGGATCAGTTCTCTTCCCTTTGTCCGCTTCTCCAAAGGGACTACTGGAAACATCCATTGCATGTATATGTAGTGACTTTTACATTCGAAATTTGCACAATGACTGTTTGTTTTTCTAAAAGTTGGGTTATAGGTGAGCAGAAGTTGTGTTCAGGTAGTGGAAGTGTTAGTGGAAGTTCTGCATTAGAAGTAAGTTCTATATAAGCAGCAAGTCAAAATAGATCACTGTAATGGTTCTTTTTGTTTCCTTGACTGTGACCCTGTTAAAGTTTATTTTTCTTCTTACAATTTGCTTCAGGGATTCTAAAATAAAAACTTTTATTTACTGTGTATGTTCAAGGAACACAACTTAGTTAGAAATACATAAGTTTACAGAAATCCCCAGACCAATTGTTGTATGTGTTACAGAGATGAAAACAAAGGACTGAGCCTAAAAAGATAAACCCAGTCCAAGCAGGTCAGTTGGACATCTCTCAATGGAATGGAAGGAGGCACAGAGTGTGACTGAGCTTAAAAATTAGAGTAATAAAGGTTCAACTAATTAATTGATTGAAAGATAATTTTTCCCTCCTCAGAGCTATTTTTGAGTCATGAAAAAAAATCTGAACAGTTTTCCTTTGACTATAAAATGGAAAATAGCTTTTTTCTGCATTTTATGGGTATCAGAATCTCACCTGCTTTTATAAAGTTAGGTGTTCTGTTTTAGTTATTGCTAACATTATATGACCAGCATTTTTCTTATTAAAGAGAACAAAAAGGAGGGCCTGTAAAATGAGATATTCCCCCACAGTTCTCTGGGCACCTCGAGCCATTTATAAAACTGAGGCTCACAGGGAAAAGCAGAGTAAAATAAAAGCAGTTTCTTCTTGTGGCAGAATGTCATTTGCCACAAATAAATAAGTGTTGTGGGCAGGATGAAGGTGACAGAACCTGGACCAGGACAAGGTTGTGACAAAAGGAGGGGATCAGCCCCAAGTCAGCCCCAGGGAGCAGAAAGTAGAACCTGCCAGGCCATCACTCTCTTGTGAAAAGTCCAGTCCCACACAAAATAACATTTTTCTGAGTTTAAATGTATTCCAACCCTTTAACTGGACAGTGAGTCGAGAGTTTCTGTGTTCAGTGTTTTTTTCAAGGTTCCTGCTTTTATGGCTTTTAAAATTCTCATTCTCTGTACTAAGCAAAACTCTGACATATTTCACACAGCTGCTCTTGCAAATTCCAGACATTTGACGTAATATTTTTGCTATGAAATTCCAGAATATCACTACGAACTGTACTTTATCAAGTAAAAAGTTCACTGAGCACTTCAAACCTAATAATTTTGATTTACTTTAATCAAAATTTCTGTCTAATCTGTCCAGCTCTTTGCAAATGCTACAGCCAACTATGCTGATATATCAATATATATACACACACATATATATATTACATATATACTGCTCTAGCTTAGAATCTTCAAGTAAAATATAGGAATTAACTGTATGGTCTGACTTCTCTCTGTATTTTAACTCTGTTGCCTCACTGAAGGCAGAATAACAGAATTTGTGACAATGTCACTTGTACAAAGATGGGTAACAGAACACCCATGTGGGGATGTTCTAATCTGCCTAATTCTCACTCTTAGTTGCTCAGAAAGACTTCAGAGAATCCACTTTTGCTGGGATATGGGCATTTGTACAAATTCTAGAGATACCTCAAACCAGAATATAAAAATAATAAAATGTGGAAGGGAATGGTGTGGTTACAGAGCAAGAAAAACATTCAATTTTCATTCAGCTCCTCATAGGATCCTGGGGACCCAGGTCTGTGTACTTGCCAACAATGATTCTGCTTTTCTTAAGGCAATTCTTAAATATGGCTGTTTTATTAACTACATGCACATAAAACTAATATTTTTAAAACAGTTACTGCTGTAAAAGACCCCACTGTGGATTTTTAATTTTTATTGTTATTGTTGTTTGGGTCTTCTTTGGTTTCTTTTCTTTCTTTTTTTTTTTTTTTATTTTCTTTTTTCTTGGTTCTTAACTGAGAAAAATTCTGGATGAAAATCTGGATGAAATGTGAATTTTAGTCCAGTATTTTCCACTTTGCCAAGTGATGATGTGATAGTGTAGATCCTGCAGTATTTACATGCCCAGTGTCACCTGCATATTCATGGAATCAACACAAGTTTGGGGCTGAATTCATTTTTCATGTATCTGCTGCTTAAAAATATCTGTTCTATAATGATTCAACTTTAGCAAAATGTGAGTTAATAAACCCACAGCCAAACACTTTTGGTTATGAGAACAGTTGTGAAAACATTTCTTTTCTATTTATTTTTTATTTAGCTCTTGGGACCTCAGAAACCTGGGCTTAGGAGAAAGATATTCAATTGTTTTTAGAAGGAGCAGGATTTTACCCTTAAAAATATACTTGGCCTTTCAACAAGCACATTTTGAAGATAACCTCTTAATTTTGCCTTTGTCTATAACATTCATGACAGTTGTTGAGCCATTTGGACCCTCAAAAGGCACTGAAGAAACTGGAAGTATTTTCTTCCAGTGGAGGCAGTTTCCAGCAAAGTTTCATTTCATTCATAACAGGCTGATTTATGGAAGATTTTTTTTTTTTTTAATTCTGGATTTTGGTAAAATTAAGTGCTGCATTGTTGTTTATTATAACTGTGTTATTTTTACTGGGGCCAATATCTGCCATTGTTTCTTGTAACTCTCTATACTTGCCCTTTGCTTCACTGCTACTTTCCTTGCACAGCAGCAGTGACCTTTAAGTCGCAGCTCTCAGGGCAGGTTTTTTTACTAGAATAACATAATTAGTGTTTGAACCTTGTGTGAATACTTCTGTCAGGTGGCACACAGTTAAAATCCATTTGCAAAAGCCACATTATATGGTATCAGGGATTCCTGTACTGTAAACACAGTTCTGGGAGGCAACAGGAGATCAGTGAGAAGGAGTTTTTCCAGCCATACTTGGAAAGATATGTCAGTACATGAAGAGAATATGTGAGCTTTCAGCTTCCTGGGTGTATAGCAAAAATGTACATTTTGAAAGTGCACCTCATTCCACAGAAAATCATTGAGCTGCTGGGGTAGGTAAAAATGCTCTGCAGGAGTCTGTTCTTTCCTTATGGCTGAGTGGGGCCATTCCATGAGATATGGCCTTAAACAAAAAAAGGCAGGTTTATATTAGAGATTAGGAAGAAATTGTTCCCTGTGAGGGTGGGGAGGCCCTGGCACAGGTTTCCCAGAGAAGCTGTGGCTGCCCCAACCCTGGAAATGTCCAAGGCCAGGATGGAGCCCCCTGGGACAGTGGGAGGTGTCCCTGCCCATGGCAGGGGTGGAATGAAATGAACTTTAAAGTCACTTCCAACCCAAACCATTCTGTGATTCTATTATACAAAAAATCAGATTTATTTTATTTATCATCTATACATGCACACACATGTATATATGTTTCCACACTTGCTCAAAGAAATCTGCATGAAACAGATTTCAGGAACCTCACATGTTCATGTCGAAATCTCATCACAAAGAGATGCTTGCATTTTGTCAGGTGCTAAACCACTCTCTAATTTCCAGCTCTACCCTCTTATCCCAAGTGTGGTTACTGTTTACAGGATCAAAATCCACACCATACTAACAGCAAAGTCACTCATGCTTTTCCAGTGTTTGAAAACTCTTCCCATTGGCAGGAAAACAAAAAAAAAAATAATGCTGATATTTTCTTCACAGTAAAGGCTGAGAGAACCTTCAAAATGTAGATTTAGATAAAATAAACAAAGCTTGTATAACTTGCTTATATTTTCCGTCATAGCATAAAGGTCAAATATATCTGTGCTTTAATGGCTTCGAATGTGACTCCTTGGAATCAGGGATATATTTGGGGCAGCGACAGCATAAATGAAAAATCATGAGCATGCAACATTTCCTTTAATTCCTCATGCAAACTTCTCCTAGAAGTTTTATAGTGTATGTCAGCCAATAAAGCAGTACTGTAATACATTAGAGTGAAAGAATCTAGTCAGGACTTTGGGCTGGAACTGGCCTGTGCTGAATCTCACAGAATTTGGGAAGTTTGTGTTGTTATTATTGAAGATTTGGCATGTGATAAGCCAAATTTTGCTTGCCTTAATCAGGTAATCATTCCTCGGATTTGAGTTAGGCAGCTCCTCTGATGAAGCCTAGCTAGTTTTTGGCACACAGAGGGCTTTTCTAGTTGTCAAAAGCAACAGCCTTAATATGACACAGCACTGGATCCCAGTTCAGAGAGGAGAGGCAAAGTTGGATGCAATAATACTTGGGTGTCTCAGCATGCCATTAATAAGTGTTTGAAGATGTGAAAGTGGGAACTTGGAAAGCAGGCCACCACATACTCCAATATAGATGTGGGTTTAATACAGCTCATTTATAACTGGTGATTGCTTGGAGGCATCATGGACAAAATCCTTAATGTAAGAGGAAAAAGTGTCGGCTGTCACACTCAGTTCCAGGCTTTAATTTCAACGGCATGAGCAGGAGCAGCTGCATGTTGCTATCAGGCATATGAGGTTTTTAGTGCTAAAAAGGCAGCTGGGCTGGAAATAGCCCAGAAGTACATATCCATTTGTCTGGTTAACTCCAGCACTTAGACTATCAATCAGGTCAGCCTAAAGAGAACTGAATGACATCAGTCAAAACACTGGGATATCTCTGTGCAGTGATTAGCTCCGTGTAGGACAAAAACTTAAATAATTTGTTCTTTGAAAATGTGATGATTGATTGGCTTCCATTAGGCTTGGATTTTAAAACATTCCATGAACTCTCAGATAAAATGGCACTAAAATGTTATTGCAATAAC
This sequence comes from Neodrepanis coruscans, assembly GCA_013400695.1. Classification (NCBI taxonomy): domain Eukaryota; kingdom Metazoa; phylum Chordata; class Aves; order Passeriformes; family Philepittidae; genus Neodrepanis; species Neodrepanis coruscans. The sequence continues at coordinate 6,985 of VYZS01083717.1, read as the reverse complement.
CAAATAAATCATATTAGACTATAGTGTATATAAGTACTTTAAAACATTATAGATACTAGAATTCTGTGTATAATAAAAAGGTGAAGAATGTAATCCATGATTTTTTTTTTCATGCTCTCATCTCACACCAGCATTAGCCATGTCTGTTTCCAAGGATAATGTTCCTAAGGAGATGATTTTTAGGTTATGCTTTAATACATTACATATATGTATGTAACAGTTGTGCAATTGGGATCTGTTTGGTCAAAGGGAAGTATTTTAAAGTTATCTAAATACAGAATTTATCTGAACTTCTGGTACTGGTCCCTGATCTTTAGTTTGAGCTCAGTATCACAGTGAGCTGGCAGCTGGGAAATGGGGTGTTAGCAATTAAAAGTGGTGCATTTTTCAGTATCAGCTTTGTGGTTCATTGTCCTGTGGTTCTGACCAGAGAATCCCTGACATACAGTAATGTTTAGCCTTGAATCTCATGTAAAGGAATAAAACAAATCCTTGCTCTGATATGTAGGGTGGCAGTGTGGTTAACACTTGAAATTTATGATCATTTTCCTAATATTTCACTTTTGCCTAATGACCCAGACTCTGCAGGCAAATAATTCTGTGAATCATCTCTCACTTCAAAACAAACTCTAGGCCCAGTGCAGGCGAGATTGCCTAAATATTGGAAGCCCTATGGATCATAAATCAGAAGGCAAGGAAAATAATCCCATCAGAAATGTTTTGCTTCATTATTTTAGGATTTCAGGCATGGGTTTTAAGCACTGGTGTTGAGCTTAAGTAATTGGTGACACTGTAAATCAAAGGCAGCAGCACACATGGGGCTGCCTTTGAAGTCACTTGGCAACACGTGGCTTTTCTACTGGTGACTGATGTTATTTTGTAATTTGTTTTCTAATTAGAGCAAATGGAGTGAATTGACAAGATCCAGATATCTTCCAAAATATTTGTGGAGGTTTTACATGTTTTACTACATCAACTGTTGTCTAAATATGATTGCCTGTCATCCAGGGTATTGCTTCATATTGGAAGTACTGGTCTCAAATTGTCCCATTTCTGCAATGACTGACAAACTTCAGTGCAAATGTCACATTTGAGACTTCACCTCTCACTGCAGACCAAGGAAAGCTTTAGGTAGCCAGTGAGGCAGCCACAAGTGAGACCTTTCATCCATCTACATGCATTAATAAATTCATTATTATTAATTACACAGGTTGATGCTGTTTTCGTGTTATAAATCTTGGGACAGAAAGGCTCAAGGGAACTCAGCAATGTGTGCAAATACCTGAAAGCATAACATAAAAAAGGATGAAGCCAGACTCTTCTCAGTGGTGCTCAGGATAAGAAGCAGAGGTGGGAATGCTGGAGATTTCCAGTGGGGGTGATCAAACACAGGAACAGGTTGCCCTGAGGGCCCAAAGGGTCTCAGTTTGGGAGAAAATCAAAACCTGGACACATCCCTGAGCAACCTACACAAGGATTTGGGGTGGATGATCTCCAGAAGTGATACACAGCCTCAGCAATTCTGTGATTGTAATGCAGAAATTCTACGAAAATGAGTTTTTTAACAAGAGATTACTAATTAATGTAATTAATAGTTACATGCATTCCCTCATTTAGACATACATCACCCAAAGAGGAAATTTCTCTCTGTATATCATAAAAACATATTTAATATTTATTATTAACTGTTGCTTACAAACTGCTTCTGGCTTAGGCTGCCTGGGTTAGGCTTGCGTTGTCACCTGGGCATCAGGTGACATGTCCTGATATGAAGAGCAAGAGCAAGGGGCTGTAATGGCTGATTAAGCTGAAATGGGGTGTACTTCATGCATAGCCTCAGTATTATACATAAAATATCATATTCTGAATTCACACTGTTTATTTAAAGGAGCAGATGAAATATTAGGTCCTCTTTTAAAGCACCATTTTGGGGTCCAATTCATGGTCCTGTAGTTCTGGCCAGAGAATGTAATGTTTAGCCTTGAATCTCGTGTAGAGGAATAAAACAAAACAAATCTACGTGTCATAAAAGCTAAAGAGCTTTGGGTTTTTTGAGTCCTTGGGAAATAGTGTATATGGAAAAATGTTCAAATTCATAGAAGTTGGAGAGATCAAAGCTGGAGTTGGGCTGTGTTGAATTTCCTCATGATATTTGCAGATAATATCTAATGCTGCTGGTTTGTTTTTTGATATTTTTTTCATGGTGGGTTATTTGGAATTGCGTGCTTTGGAGGGAAACATGGAATTTGCTTGTGTATTTATCCAGTGCCCTGTTCAACTGGGCTCCAGCACATGGGCTGCTCTTACCACCAGATCTCACTGCCTGTGCCTTAGGCACAGGAAGACTTTGGTTCCTGCCTGGAATAAGGTAAGGGAATGACTTCTAAAGCCCTGATAATTGGGCTGTCTCCTCCCTTTCCCAACAAGTTCTCAACTCCTACTTACAACAAACTTTCACTCTGTGTCTCTTACTTATGGCACAGTCAGGAATGCAATGAAAAGCAGTGCTCATTCTTAAAAGCACCAATAAAAACCACTTAAAAAGTGGGGAATTACATGTGAAACACATTTGTAAATGAAATTCTTCCTGGATGCATTTGCATGGCTGTTTAGGCTCCAATTCCTGTAGATATGGAAAACATATGCCAGAAAAGCACCTCAATCTAAAAGAGTGATTTAAAATATAGATTAAATTATTAGTTGCAAGTCTTGCTGGTGAAATCTTTGTAGTTCAGTGCATTTCCAGTGAGTGAGACATCCCCAAAAATATCAACACTTATCTAGTAGAGATGGTGCTCATGCATCTGTTGTGCAAGGAATAAATATCATTGGAGGTATGTCACTATATTATAAAGAAAGGACTTGTTTTTACCCTGCATGGAAAGTAATTTTAGCTATGAAAACTCCTTCTTTAAAACTGAGAACCTGATACCCAGATTCTATTAACAGCTCTCTTGTTATCTCCAGAATCATTTTACATCACTGTCTTTTGCCAAATGACTGAAGTTCAAGGAAGGTTATATTTGGATTTTCACTATTATCTCCCACCTTTCTTATGCTTCATCTTTCTTCAAATATGCAACTCCTCTGGGATGAAAACACTAATGTTTGCTCATGGTGCAAAACGTTTCTGGGAGAGGTGGAACAAGTAGGGCTGCTTTGTTATTGCATTTCAGTTTTCCTAAAAGCTATTTCTCTATTGAATGGATTTATATAGTTTATGGCTTTCTTTAATGGCCTTTCAAATAATTTTAAATATCCTCCTCTTAAGACTAGGCAGATATTGAGTTTATTAAAAACTCCAAACAAAGAAATTTGATTTTAATTGTATTGAGCCTTTTAAAATGTTTATGTCTTTCATAGTCATATTATATTCCACCGTTAATTTCCATCTTCAATTTGTGACCGAAAATACATGTTTTCCTTTGGCCCCCTTCTGGCCACAATTTTAATGTTCACTTTTCACTATATATTAAGGAAAATAAGTTGTACTGAGTGAAGTATACTGGACAGGAAAGAAATGTGACTAAATATTTCTTATTAACCAATATTTTATCACTACAGCTATACACGTGCAGGAAAATTTGCCAAATGATTTGTAGCAAGTTAAAAGAAAAATTAAAAAAATATTCTTTTCTTTCTGTTCAGTGCATTTTTTGCTTGTCCCATCCCCAGCCCCATCCCTAACACNCAGGACCCCCAGGGACCTTTCCAGCCTCTCATTCCCAGTCTGTCTGTACATCTGGGGTTGCAGAATCTGGCACTTTCCCTGGTTGGTGATTTTCCAATCCTCTGATTTGTTGAGGTCTCTCTGTAGGGCCTTCCTGCCATCAGTGTTCACAGCAGGGCCAAGTCCTGAGCTGCCCTCAGGTGTGTCCATACATCAGGGTTTCACTATACCAATTAATGCTTGTTTTCTTATGCAACTCTTTGTTGGTTGGTGTGAATAAATTAATCCTGGCCTGTGCTTATCTTACTCATTGAATAACACCACCCAGTGGATGACTGAGCCACACAGTAAAATAGCACTGAAAAGAGGCAAGGCAGGATATGATTCTCTTTACATCAAGGAACTATCTCAGTGTTTCGCTCTGTCAGAAGAACAGTATTGGGTTTATTATTTGGTTTTCTTCACGTATTGTGGAAATTCTTGTGGATATTGCAAACACAGAGGAAGAGGTTAGTTCTATGACTTGTACACCCAAGTTTTCTGGACTGAACCCCAAAATCACTGAAATCATTTAGTTGTTCCTGGAAGTCCTACCTGGAGAGAGTTACATCACAATGGTATCAGCTTAGCTGCCTGACCAAAAGGTGGTTTGTGCTCCCACTGAAGTAGTTGAAACCACCAAGGAACGAGTAGAAACATGAAAAAACTGCTTTTTGATGCATTGTGGCAAGGCCAGTGTTTGACATGAAACCTCAGAATCTTTGTTTTCCTCCAGTGACAAAATAGCAAAATAGCAAACCTGGCACAAACTCCAGACCTGTTCCCAAAATTTTCAGGTGGATAGAGAAGGGGTAAGAAACATAAGGAGTTTTTTGCAATTTAGCTTCTGGTACATTATCTGTGTGTCTGATTCCATGACTGAACTTACAGAGGAGCCCAGAATTTCAGCAAAAAAACTCAGGAGGTTTGTCAGTACTTAGTAGTTAATAGAACAGTTGGAATTGTTTCTCACTTTAGGGAATCCTGTTGTCCTTCAGTGGGAAGTGTTTGATTTTCTATACCAATCACAGACTTTCAAGATTTTCTTATGCTCTTCTTTGTGTAAGGACAGTAGCGAAACCTGTGAGTTTGTTGGCCCAGACCTGCTTAAGCTGGGTAGAAAACTATGCCCGAGCCTAATAATGAATTTCCCTCTCTGGCTTCCATATTTTACCTGGAAAACTAATCCCAAGGTAAAGCTGAAACTGTTGAAGTACTGGATAGGCCTCTTTGCCCAGGAATATCAGAGCTCTTTAAGAAAAAAGAAACAAAGGAAAGTGATACCAGTGATTACATATTTCCTCAAAACTATCACATTCTGCTCTGGCTTTGTTTAGGTTACAACAAGGTTCAGTGGAGGATCCAGTTAATATTTGGGTTGGGATGGACCAAGGCTGTAATATAGTTCCAAATTATATTAAAATATTTTTTAAGAGTTAAAAAGAGAAGTACTGGCCAACCTGTTGGGGAAACAGAAAACCAAGAAACAAGACAGACTTGGGCAAGCCCTCCTGCATGCCTTTGCATAAGGAAATCCACCTGGGATACCCCCTGATACTGATCTGTTCAACGTCAGGCCAACAATTACCCCTTCGAAGGTTTTTTCTTCCACTAAAGTCAGATTCTTTCCTGGAGAGGAGAGATCCAGTTTTATTACCGCACAGCACACCAGTGTACTTCATCCCAACTTTGGGGAAAGAGTTATTTGGGAAAACAATGTTGTTTGTGTAGCACAAATAGGACATGGAATACAATATACAGGCAATAATACAGGGCAGATAATAATGTGCAGGGCATTATTACTTGATAGCAAGCACCCCCTACAAAAGCATTAGTGAAGAAAACAACATTTTTGGTACTTCACGATTGTCTTTACAGGGTTTGTGTTTGTTTTAAATGACATGTGAATACTCTTCATTACTGTTACCACCGGAGGCTGTATCCTCACCCTTCTGCTTGGAATTAGCCAAATCTGTTCATAACAGATTACCATCAATAGCTTTTGGAGAGGTGATTATCAGTTCCAATTGTCTGCCAAGTGCCATTAGGTTTAGTGTTTCCAACCCCCTGGTCATTAAGCACACGTCAAACTCCGAGGAACTGGTAATTTCTGCAATTAAGGCCACCATTATTGTTTCCTTTACTTAAACAGGGAGCCCAAATTACAAGGTTAAATATAACCACCGGTTGTTCCCACACACACTTGAGATCTGTGCTGCAGAATAGTGTTAATCCTCTGAGAGTACACAATTAATAAGATAACTGTAGATTAAGTTTGCTACTGTGAGCACAACCCTTGAAGCCGATTTTGGAAAATCTCAGAGGCCAATCAGAGGAATGGTGTGGAAACTTAAGGACTGATACGTAAAAGTTTAAAACTGTTGCTTAAATTTATTTGCATGCTCATGATTAAATAGTTACATACAGCCAGGTCAACCCCTTTATTTTCCAGCTGTTGATACTGAAAACTCAACTTCTTATTTGAAAAAATGAAGCAGGATTCATTAATGTGCTCTGTGGGGAATAATAAAAGCTGAGGAAAAGCAGTACAAGACTCCACTGAACAGGGAAGCGGCAAAAGCCATCTGAGATGTCCTTGGTCAGTTCTTAAGGACCTGATCCGAAGTCCAGACCTTCCTTACAGAAGGAATTCCTCCTAACTCTTTCAGTAGTCTGGATTTTATTTCAGGTCCTTAAATTTACATTTCTGATAATAAAAGAAACCTCTAACTGTAGAGGCATTTATCTGAATTGGCCCAGTTCCTCTGCATGTTGCACTGGGAGTAAGGATGGATGGTAACAGGATAACTGATATTCCATGTCCACTTGCAGCCGTTAATTAGAACAAATATTAGTATTTGCAGATGATCATTCACCTCAGAGACTGAAAAGTGTTTAATAACTTCCAAAACAAGTTTCCACTTTGTTTCACATCTCCAAGAATGGCAATCAAATACAATAAACAACTGCATGGTCCTCAGAGCCAAGTGTTAGTGATGCAAAGTCACAGAAACTCCCAAAGAAAAACTGGGAAAATTGCTTCTCTTTCACAGTGGACTCCTTAGTTTTATAAACTAGGATTGAGGAGGAAAGTGGTATCACTGCCTCACTGCAGCCTTTTCTGCTTGTTGGTTTAAGCCCAGCTGTAACGTTATTTAAATGTTGCTTTCTGGATTCGATTGAATGTGCCCTTATTGAGAGAAGTAATGCTCTTATATGAATGTCACACAGTTGTTCTTTTTATTTCCAAGGGAAAACAAACTTATTCAAGTCACT
>VYZS01083716.1:14328-34342 GCA_013400695.1 Neodrepanis coruscans | reverse complement strand
TATATACACACACACACTTTTTTAATGAATGATTGGGATTGACTCCTGCCTTTGTGGATTTTTTTTCAATAATTTATTCTTTTTATTTGTGTTGGTGCCAAAANGGGATTGACTCCTGCCTTTGTGGATTTTTTTTCAATAATTTATTCTTTTTATTTGTGTTGGTGCCAAAAAGGAAAAAAAAAAAGATTTTTTTTCTCTTTTTTTTTTTTTCCCCTTCCCCCCCAGGGCACTGAATTGTAAATATATAATTTTTTTTTTCTTCTCGGTATCTGTGTAAAAAGTTGCCTGTTAAACAGTTTAAAAACTGGGTATTTATTGACACAATCTGTAATTATCTAATGTATTGGTTGAAACACTTTGGTTTCAACATAGCTTTATTTTAGCTTTCTTTGTGTATATATTGTGATTACGTTGCTTAAAGGTACAAGTTAAAAAAAAATGCTTTATTTTTACCTTATCCATTTGCATTTGTTTATAAAAAAGCATATTTGTCTACAGCTGCTGTCTCTCATTTCATCAAAGCAATATGAAGAAATTTCCATTACACTTTCAATAAAAGAATTTTGTTTGAATATGGCAGTGTCTTCACCCTGTTTTTCCTTCACTGGGGTTCAGAAATTTGGATGATGAGTGTGTGTGGTGCATTTTATGTCACAGTTATCCTGTCTTTGTTTGGTTTTGGTCCTTTTGACCACTTTCTGAAGCTAATGGGGGTGCTGGGGTTCCCACCCCAGTGTCAAAATTGGAGTATCCTACCATGGCTGGAGCAGCTCTTGTCTCAGCTTGGTGTCCTCATAAGAGGCTTCCCCTGAGCTTGGGGGCTCCTGTTGCTTTTCTCACCCCACAAAAGCATCCCAGGGAAGAGCATCCCCAGGCCCTTGTGCGGGGGAAAGGCACAGGGGGGATCCTGGGAGAATGAGCACCAGTATGAGACCAGCCCCATTGTAGGAAACCAGCTGTAGGGTCAGTCCCTGGAACAAAGGTGACACCTCCCCTGGACGAAGCATGGAGCCATGGCAGTTCATCCATCCCTATGGAACCCTCCTCCATGTGTAGTAACTGGGTCCACAAAGGGATGAACTTCTCAGGTAGCTTCCAAGGTGTCCCCAAGTCTGCCACAGCCTCAAGGCCACCTTAACACTGAAACATGGCAGGGAATGCTACCAAAGCCCTGGGAGGTCACATGGGAGAAGTTCCTGAGGCAGCTGGAGATGCATGAAGGGTGCCCCAAGGTCCCTCTGAGTTCATCCGTAGAAGGGTTTCCTCACTGATGGGCACCTAGTGCCAGCCTCTGGTTTCCAGTTATAAGCTAAAACCAGCATATTTTGGCCAGGAATCTGGGCTGGGAAGAGGGGTTTCTCCCATGGCTGGTCCTAGAAGGAACATTTTTGGCAATTTGCCTAATTATTTGAAGGCCAAAAAGGTGATGCAACCCCTTGCTTGGCAGAGCAAGATCCATGGCCTGGAGAACACATCCTCAGGCTCCTGAGCTGTTTCTGCTCAGCTGTGTCATGGCAATGTCCCTGACACATCACCTTGTGGTTGGTTGCATGTGACAATTGACATGTTCAAGTTGCTTCCTGCTCCACCAGTGTTACCTGTGTGACACAATAAACTTTTTTTTCCCCTTAAATAAAATGAAAATCAGTGTGTGGAGCTGAGGTATGGACGTGGTGTTTTGCAAACTTGCTGGGCTTGTGGATGGTGGCTGCCTCTCTCCATGGGATGATGGAACAGACAATAGTCATGGCAGCATCCACATCACCAAGAAGCATCTAGGAGAAATCTTGGGAAAACCTCTTTGGAAACCCTGGAAACTACTTTCCCTCATGAGTTACAAACCATTTCTCATGGCACCCCTGGGACCTGGAAGGATGCAGCTGAAAAGAAGCATCACCACAATCCTGCAGCCAGGGGAAAAGCAGAGAAAATGCCCTTGTTATTGGCAACAGCACAGGAGGGGGTGAGGATGTGAGTCAGCCCATGGTACAAAGTAAAAGCTGAATAAATCCCAAGAATCTAGATAGGGAAAAACATACCTCTCCCATGGGTTTGTGTCTGTCAGCACAGGCATAAATCATAACCACTGCTATTGACCTGAAAGCTAGGGAAATTGGCCAAAGGATGCCATTGTCTAGTTTTCCATTGGGAATCCATTTTTAAAGGTTGCCATCTGCCCCCAGAGCAGAGAATCTCAATTAATTGAATAAACTATTTGTTACAAATTATTTGCTGAGCTGTAAAAGCAGCAATACTGAAAAGAGACTCATCTATGGAGGCTATGCAACACACAGTGAAGCCCAGCCTATTTTCCCACCCAGAAGGATATGTTTGTTTGCGGGGGTTGTTTTTGTTTTTTGTTGTTGTTTTTTTTTAATTTGATGGGGTTTATGTCTATAATTCCCTCTTACGTGAACTATTTTCTGATTGGGAGAAGAGTAGTCCCCAGCATACAGCTCCAGCTGCTACACTGGTGAGTTTTGACTCATGCTGATGACTTTGTGCTGTGTCCCAGCAAAGCACAGCATCACCAGCAGATCCATCCAAGGGACAGTGGTGAAATAGACCTAAGGTGCTGCATCCCATCAACCAGCCTCTGGCATGAACATCTCCATGGGGAATCACAGAATCCTAGAATGGTTTGAGTTGAAAGGGACCCTAAAGATCATCTAGGTCCAAACCCCCCACCCCAAACACCTTTCACTAGACCATGTTGCTCAGGGCCCCATCCAACCTGGCCTTGAACACTTCCAGGGGTGGGGCAGCCACAACTTCTCTGGGATATCTGTGCCAGTGCCTCATCATCCACACAATAAAAAATTTCTTCCCAATATCTAATCTAAACCTGCCCTCTGTCAGTTTAAAGCCAACCCCCCTCGTCCTATCACTGCATGCTCTTGTCCAAAGTCCCTCTCTCTCTCTCTTGTAGCTCCTTTAGGCAGTAGGGGCTTTCTGGGGTGCAAGTGCACATTGCCAGGTCATGTCCAAGCTCTCATTCACCAGCACTCCCAAGTCCTTCTCCCCAGGGCTGCTCTCAATCCATTCTCCACCAAACCTATATTTGTACTTGAGATTGCCCTGACCCGGGTGCAGGACCTTAGTTTTATTCCCATCGCATGCCAGCAACAGACTAAAACTCAAGAAAGGCCACAGGAATGTGCCAATAATTGCCAATTCTGCAGTGTCCTTTTCAGCCAAGACAGTCTCTAGGTCTGAGTTAAAACCTCAGCTCTGGCAAATTTCTGCTTAATTGTGTGGGAAATGTATGTGCATGGGCAGAGAAAGTTCCTGTTACAATGACAGAGGACTTGAAGCTATCAGGGATGCAAAGGCATCACCTGGGATATTTTTATTGCCTTTGCCAAAGGTCTGGGCAGCCTTACTCCTGCCGTGTCACACAGCTCAACCGCAAGGTGCAGCCTTTTGCTTCTATCAGCCAGAAAAGCCATGAGAAAAGGGATTTTTTTTCCAAAGCCCCTACCTCCAAAGCAGGATCTGGCTCTATGGAAATGCCCTCACTGCTGCAGAGCCAACACCCCTGCCCTGACCTTGACCTGACGTTCCTGGGTTGGCATTTTTTTTTGTTTGATTGCTTAGTTTGATTTGGGGTTTTTTTGTTGTTTGGTTTTGTTTGTGTTGTTTTTGTTTTTTTTTCCTGACGGAGATAAAGTCCATCCTATCCGTCATTTTATAGCTGTTCCTGATGGGAAAAGTCCCCGGGACTCTCATTCCTGCGCGGCGCCAGGTCTGCAGTCGCCGATCCTGGCGTCACAGCCTGTCCCCGTCCCTGCCGGCCGTGGGTCGCCAAGTGACTCATCCCTTTTCCGGAGGCTGTTCCGCCACCCGGAGAGAAATGCTTTCTAGTCTGGTGGCTGCACACACGGTTCAACACATGCAGGCACCGAGAAACGAAACGAGCGCGGGCGATGAGTAATGCTGTGTGCCTCCTGGTGCTACGAGCAGGGAGGATGGGGTGACTGCAGGGAGAAAATAAGGAAAACAAATGAAAATAAAGAGGGTGGTGAAGCCCTAAGGAAGGTGGGAAGTGCAGGGATGGGTTTACTTGGGGTTAGTGAATCATCGATTCCCAGGAATGGGAAGGAGCAGCACTGCCTGCTGCTAAACGGGGAGGGAGTCCCAGCTCTGTGTTACCGGGCTGGGACATTTTTGTCCCGGTGTGTGCAGTCAGCTGGACTCAGCTCTGCCATGGCCAGGGAGAAAACTGTGGGTTGTACCTGGTTTCACCCCTTCTAACATGCAGAGTGGCCACGGTTTCAACGCCAGTGTCTTGCAGAGAGAACATCTCCAATCAGCTGGGAAACTCCTCAAGGGCTTCTCCAGCCTTGTGCCTCAAAAGAAACATGAGCTTCTCTTGGCACAGAGGCTGTGATGAATTCTGCTGCTTCCAGGATGTAGACCTGCTGGAGCAAGTCCAGAGAAGGCCACAAAGATGCTTCCATGGCTGGAGCGCCTCTGCTATGGAGACAGGCTGAGAGAGCTGGGGATGTTCAGGCTGGAGAAGAGAAGGCTCCAGGGAGACTTTGGAATCCCTTCCAGTGCCTAAAGGGGCTCTAAAAGAGCTGGAGACAGATTTTGGACAAGAGCATGGAGTAATGGTACAAGGGGCAATGACTTTAAAATGAAAAGGAGAATGGTTTTAACTGAAAGGGGTCAGGATAAAATTCTTCCCTATGAGGATGGTGAGACACCGCTCAGAGAAGTTGTGGATTCCCAGTCCCTGGAGATGTTCAAGGCCAGGCTGAATGGGGCTTGGAGCAACCTGGTCTAGTGTTCTCCCTGCTCATGGCAGATGGAACTAGATGATCTTTAAGGTTCCTTCCAACCCAAACCAGGAGATGAATCTATGATTCTCCTTCACAGCTATGAGCATAAGGAGTTTTCAGTGTTGTTTAATCAACACATTTCCATCAGCTTATTTTATCCCTTCAGGCCTGTTGGTGAGTGAATGACAGTATTGCCATCTACTGGGCAGCTGCCTCCTTCTCCCAACCTCTCAACTGGCCAGATTGCTCTTGGGCAATGCTTGTACTCCTCTGTGGGACCAGGGACACCATGTATCTCACTAAGGTATCATAGTAAAAGAAAACAAAATAAGGCTGGACTTTCAGATAAGTCCAGTTAAGGAGGCTGAAAGGCTCTAGGTGGCCTTGGGACCTGATTCCTTGCAGATTGCTTGAGCCAAAAACCAGGGTAAAACACTGCAGGAGAACCTTGCCACCAGGATGAATAACACAGAAGGATCTCCCTCCTGAATAAACCTGCTCCCGTGAGATACCCTGCAAAAGAAACTTATCTATTACATTTCCCTGGAAATAAATACTTGGCTACTACTTTGGATTAAATAGAGATGAGAACTTAATGGTCCTTAAGTGCTTTTCATAGTCAAAGCATCCCAAAGTGCTTTCTAGTAATTAAGGCTGAATAGCTGTTAGGAGGTGAGGGAGCCCTTGTAGCCACACTTCCAAATATCCATCACTTTTGCCTGTGAGTGAGCAAGGGAATGATTGGTGAATAAGTGGTACAATTTCAGCTACTGAGATTTTGGGGGTTATTCTAATAAAGGACAGCAGCCCCAGGATAAGGAGATGTCTGTAACCAGAACATCTTTATGCAGCTGTGGTATTGCTGAGGGCCCCTTTGCTGAGCTTCTCTCAGTGTGATTTTAAAGCTCCCCAGCTCTGTTGTGTTTTGGGCCAGCTGAGGTTCTTAGGGGTATGAAGACATCCCCATGGGGCTGGTGAGATGACAAGGGACCTAATGACAGCTGTGCTCCTTTGACACAGCAGGATGGGAGAGGAGGGAGAGGATGGAATGGGATGTCCTCAGACATCCCAAATGGCACTGACTACTGTATTTGATCCCTGCACCTGCAAGCTGTGTTTCACAGCACCTACACCCTTACCTCCTAAATTAGCTCAAGGTGTTGCAGTCAGCTCTTCACCTCACCAGAGCACCCAACTCCTTGTGAGGCCAGCCCAGGAGATAAGTCTCTTTGCCAAGGTTGTCTCCTTTTTCTGCTCCCTATAAAGATGTGGGAAGCACCAGTTTTTCAAAATCTAGTTCATTCCCTGTGCCCAGCCATGTTTTCCAAGTACCATTGGATATTACATTGCTGTTACATCTGGCATCTCCATACAGTAAAGCCTGTGTGAAGCACAGCATTTTCCACAGGCTTCCCGATATCACAGCTTTGCCTGGCAGAGCTGGGGAACAAGTAGCTCTAGCCAGGCACTTGGATAGTGAGAGGCTCAGGACAAGCACACGTGCCCTGTCCGTGTGCTGCCAGGCTCCCGCCTCCCTCTTATCCTACGCAGTAAATCACAGCTGAGCAGCACAAGCTGTTCCTGTCATCGAAACGTGGAAAGAAACGCTGCTCTTGGCACCAGGGACGTGATAATGACCCTGAATTAGAGCTGTACGTCTCCAGCACCTGATTCTCCTGCTCTTCTGGGTGCAGCCTGAGTTTTCTCCTCCTGTCTGTTGTAGGAAGAGGTCCAGGTCTAGCTCATGTGGAGGAAGAATTTAAAGGAGCAATGTCCAGCCTGCATTTAAGAGCAGCGTGTGCCCAGAAGTTTCAAGCACCTGATAGGGCCGTGGGCTGCTCTGTGGGGTCCAGGGGCAGTCACACAGCTATAGACAAGTAGGATCTGAGATGGCAGCACACTGCTGACATGTGGCTCTGCAGCTGTTCTCAGAAGGGAATTACTGAGCTTAACATATCCAAGCTCTTTCAGAAGTGTTCCTGCATATGGTGGGGGTTTGGAACTAGATGATCTTTAAGATCCCTTCCAATCCAAACCATTCTGTGATTCTGTGATCTATGATCTAGCAGCAGAAATCACACATGCTGTTTAGCAAGGAACAAGAAGCACTCAGTAACATTAAAGGGTAGAAAAGCTGAGATTCAAGGGGTTTTTAACTTGTCAGAAGAGAACTGCCAAACTACTGAGCGCCCAGGAGGCACTGCCAAGTTCAGCCCAATAAAGCTGAGAGCCAAAAATAGAGCTGGGACTCTGCTCCTTCACAAGCCTTGAAGAAAACACTGCCGGTTTCATTTTCATTTACTGTAATAAGGAAGATTTATGTTTGCAGATCGGACCTCTGGATAACAGCGGCTAAAAGCGGCTCCTGTGTGTCTTTGCTTATCTGTGGGTCTGCAAGCAAACATAGAGGACAAAGTGCAAGGCTAAGACATGCCATGTTATCGTTCTTTTCTCGCAAAACTTCTTTAGCAGTCGGTGATAACCGTGTGGGATATTCCTGCGGTTGGCCAATGCCCTCTAGTGGCTTTTGGAGAGGAGAAACCTGCATTCCCCAAAGAGAGGATTTTGCTAAAATACTGCGTATGCCCTAGGTCTGTGTAGTGGATAGGAGAGATGGGACACAGGTGGTTTAAAATGATAAAAGAGCTAAATCAAAATCCTTCATCCATAAATGTGCATCTCAGACAGAGCAAAAGGGAGGGAAATTTATGGGATTCCCCATGTATTCCAAGAAGATGGTTTTGTAGTTCATAGAATCACAGAAGGGTTTGAGTTTAAAAGGACTTTAAAGGTCATCTCGTTCCAACTCCCCTGCCATGAGCAGTAACACCTTCTACTAGACCAGGTTGCTCCAAGCCCCATCTCACCTGGCCTTAAATATTTTCAAGGATAGGGAAGGGATGGTTTTGTAGTTCATGAAAAGACAAATCTTGCTTTACTGTGTGCACACATCTCCCTCTCTTCCTCCTTCCCTCCCATTTACCAACCTTGTGGTGTGTCTAATAGGGAGATAGCTTTTATTTGGAAATAAAAGGCTTTCCCAGCTGGCTGAGTACAGGCCCCTGTACACCTAACAGCATAAGGGATTGTTTTACACCGAATTAATTTCTTCCTCACTAGAAAAGCACCCTCCAAAAATGCCCTTTTCTGTATTCTCAGTCTTAAAAAATGAATTAAAAAAATCATCCTGTACAGACTGAATTTAAGAGTAAGTTGGAATGACTGTGTTTTCTATGGGTTGAGTTTGTCTACACGTACGCTCAAGGCAGATGGTCTCTGTATGAGCAGTACTGTACTGAGTTTGTTTGTTTAAGAGTATGAAGAGAACCCAGTTCAAGCAAAACCTCTGTGGGCTGCTCTGAGAATAGAACAGCATAGGAATATTCATATTTGTGCCCAGCAATATCACACATTGCTCTGCTCCCACTGATGAACAAAGCTGACCACCTTCTCTGTTGATCCCAAGGAACCCCTCAATGAGAAAATCCCATCATTGTCATTTTCTGCAAGGTGGGTTTGGTGCCAAAATGACAGCCCTGAAGTACTGTGCTCACTGCCACAGCCCAGCCCCAAGTTAAGGACACCATCACAGAGTGAGGCATTCCCTGGAGCCTCCCTTCCTGCTCACCTGGTTTGAGCCAGTGACTAAGGCTGAGCAAATACAGCAACGGGCCACTGGTTGCAGCCACTGACACTTTATTACACCATTAGCCAAATCCAGCTAGTAATGTCCCAGAAAGGCATGAAAGGGATGAGAGGAGGGTTAATAAGCAGTGATACTTCATTCCACCTCATCTCATATTCATGCACCAGTCGATCCATGTCTAGAAACCGCCGTTATTCTCCATAGTCTGAAAAACAGAAAAGAGGTTAATTCAGTAGAGAGACAGAATAAGGCCTGTCTCCGTCCTGGGTAATGCCTGAAAAAGGGTTTGTTCCCAGCTGGGCCTGGGGGCTGTTCTTAAAATCTATTCCCACCCAAGAAGGTTTATGGACCACAGCAGCCTCCCTTCCCCACACTGATTTAAATTACCTCTCCCCACCTTTCTTTTCAACAAGATCCTCAGTTTACAGTGGATTTCCACAACACCATCCCCTGTTCCTGGAAGATGGCTGCTCCTTGTGCTAGTCATTATTTCTGGGAGCAAAGATCTTGTTGGTCATTGCCAAAGGTAAAGGTAAGGGTGGTTAGTGCAGCAGTGCAGGACTTGCACTTGTAGAAATGCTTTATGTTTGCTGCATTTCCCATTCAGATAATTCCTTCTGTGGTTTCCTGCAGCAAGGGTTTGTCTGGGTGAATGGTGATGATAATTTTTTGGACATGGAGCCCAGTTCCTTCCTGGCTTGAATTTTATCCATGGTCCTCAGCAAACCATTTCAGCTCCAAGGTGGCAGTTCCTTCCTTACAATTGTTTGACTACATCAAAAGTAGCACCAAATCCTGATTTTAGACATCTCCATATTTTCCAGTTTGACTCTTAATAGTCTAATAAATTAAAGACTCCAGTTCCTCTGGCAATCCCTTGCTTTCATAAGAGATGCACCAGGCTATCACACAGGCATTAAGCAACTTACACTGTAGATCCAGTCCACATAGGCTGACACACGTGTGAAGACTGTTGGCTTCTGGTAGGTGTTACAGTAGGGAACTAACCCAAAACTGACAATCCCATGGACTTCCCAGTGATTGTCTCTGTAGCAGTTTAGAGGGCCCCCAGAGTCCCCCTAGATCAGAGGAAGAAAATGAACATATTACGCCAAATTATCTGAGCAATTGAATGGCTGGATAGGATTAAGGAGCACGAGTGTGTTAATCACTGCCCTGAACATGAAAATAAAAATTTGTGCTGTTTTCTTTGCCAAGGGCTGACTGGCCACCAGCAGCGTGAGAGCAGAGACTGCCCAGCACCTTCCAAAATATTAAAAAGATCAGACCCATTATGTATTATCTCAGTCCTTGTACACATACACACACCTCCCCAGGATGGGCTGAAACCCTAATTTTCCACCATTGCAGATTTAATCACTGAAAGCAAATGGTCCAGGGCACATTGCATAAAACACTATCTTTCCCTGCAAGGTCCACTTGCACAGCATCTCTGTTAAAAAAGTCAGTGAACTTTCCAACTAGAAGGGACCAGGGAGAAGGGAAATGTTGTTCCTCTTCTTCTTCACGAACATGTATATCCAAAGGGTTCCAGGAAATTAAAGAAGTGAAGATAAAATGAACTTGAATTAAAATGCATGAGAAGATAAAGGCTCTTGCTTGGCTCAGAACCTGGTTTGTAACAAGGTTCTGCCATAATTAAACCACACCAAAAAGATAAACTAAATATCTACATGCCCTGAGGATTTGAAGGTTTTTCTCTCTGCTGGCTGATCTGTGGGGAGATGGAGGAGTGTGGGGCAGGTCTGGTTTGGAAGATATTCAGCAGAAAACTTCAAAGAGGCCAGGATTTGCAGGATACCTATTGCAAGTGGAGAAATGGCAAAAACAAGTCCCACCTGAAGGAGCAGCAAGGTCAGAGAGGAACACGAGAAACAGAGAGGAGCTTGAAAACCCTCTGATAATAACATCTCTTACACTGCAACCAGCCCTCACGCCATCTCCACCTGCACAGACCATGGTGTCCTTTGCCTGGGATCCCCACCAGTCATCCTGGGAGCAGATTTCATGGTCGACCACCGGCAGCATCACCTCCTGCAGCCTGTCAGCGCTGCCGCCCCCTGCTATCAGAGAAAAGGGGACACGTTGGTCCAGGACCTCCAGTGATTGAGGAAAGAAGCTTTACCTGCATGGTGGTCCCTCTGGAACAAGGAGGGACCTTCAACACTCCTCCTTCTGCCTTACTTACCACTAACCACCCCCCAGCCGGTAATATAGCAGGGATAGTTATTGGGCAAGATTTGTCCTTTAGGTGGGAGCACTCCCAGCTCAACGAATCCATTGGCATTGGCAGGAGACTCAAGGTGCAGCAGGGCAATGTCATAGCTGAAAGAGGATACAGGGGAAAGACTCCTTACTGAAAATTCTGAGTTAGTCATGAATGAGACATCCTCACTCCCATTCTGTCGCTTATACACTGTCACTCACCCCTGGCATAATGATAAACAAGCATGTTGCATATATCATTAATTATTCCTTTTGGCTATCACAGGCAACAGGCAAATGAGAACAATTAAGAGAGAAAAGACCATGGTACAGGCTGGTAAAGGTCTAACAATGCCCGAAAATCTAATCCTTTGAAGCTCCCCAGGCTCTGAGTGAATTTTGGTGGGTCCTAGGGGGACAGGATGTCTCTTAGGAGGGATTTAAGACAGTCCTTCAACATGTCCTTGTTGCCTTCCCCTCATCAGATGTGCTGTGACTGCTGGCAAGCCTCTGAATCTATTGTGTATCCTAGATTCATCTGTTTTTTTTCTCAGATGTGGAAAAGAGGCCCATCTTTTCCCCATCCTGGGCAAAACAGAACTTAGGTCATCCATACAGACATCATGGAACACCTCCAAGAGATGAAGCCTTTTGGGAAATCTCCTTTGCATCATCTTCCAGTGCTTCCCACAAATCCAGCTTCACTGGGAATTGGACTGAATATACACATAAACACCAGTGGGAAAGGTTGCTAAATATTCAACATTCAACCATCTGACATTACTCAAAATAATTACCCATTGGCAATGTCACTGGGATTCCAGCCATCATGAATGAAGACTGCATCCACATCAATATAGTACTCAGTGCCATCCACCACCAGGAGATTGTGCTCACCCAGAGCCACACGGTAGGATGCTCCTGAGGGCCTGAAAACCAATCACAGAATAACAAATGTAAAAAACTACTCCCCACCAAGTTCTTTGCAGTGTAATTTCTGCACCACTGAGACCTTCCACCACTGTAATAATTTCCAAAGCTCCTTCCATCTGAGGATTCTTGATGGACTGTAGCTAAATTGGCAGTGGGAATGTCCAGAGAAGGACAAAAATACTGGTGAAGGGTCTGGAGCACAAGTCTGATGAGGAGCAGCTGAGGGAGCTGGGGTTGTTCAGCCTGGAGAGAAAGAGGCTCAAGGGGGACCTTATTGCTCTCTACAACTCCCCAAAAGGATGTTCTAACAAGATGCGACTTGGTCTTTTCTCCTAGGTAACAAGTGACATAATGAGAGGAAATGGTATCAAATTGCACCAGGGCAGGTTTAGGTTGAATATTGAGAAAAATTTCTTCACTGAAAGAGTGGCCAGGTGTTGGCCCAGGGAAGTGGGAGAGCCACCATTCCCGGAGATATTTGAAAGATGTGTAGATGCAGCACTTGGGAACATAATTTAGTGATGGGCTTGGCAGTGGTTTGTTAATGACTGGACTCAATGATTTTAGACAACTTTTCCAACCTCAGTTATGTTTCTGTGTTTCTAAATGCTCTTAGGAATTAGGCAAAAGCTGCCTGCAGTTTTCTGGCAAAGCAAACAAAGGTGCAGCTTCAGTCAACACAGTGCAGAGCTTGGTCTTGAACGAGAAGGTTCATTCTGCATCTCTGCATCTTTCTGAAACAGAGTGTGAAGACGCAGCTTGTTACACTTTATTGTAAGTGTAATCACTAAAGGAATGAGCAATTAAAGGGGGGTCTTGACTTGTTAGTGTATTGCTGGGGCAGTTTGTGTCAGACATGTTGAAGAGCATGTCGTACAACATGGCCCACCAGCCAGCAAACATGCCTTTGGTTCCATCTTTCCATCTCTGTGCAGGTTTCTCGGGATGCAAACCCATGTGAAACGCTAACACTCATGCAAATGCACCTCCTCTTATGCAAATTGGCAATCAGCTTGATTTCCACTCCCAGGAAGTCAGCAATTACTATGTAAAATCAAGGCTAAAGCCAACAGAGTTTTCCAGTTCTCTTGATTAAGCGAGGTGTCCAGCTGTGCAAGGCACTGCACCAGTAGGTAGCTCAGAGGATGAGAAGGGTCTGGCTCCCATCTGCAGCAAGAATGAGGAGCAGAACAGGAGTTTTAATACTTTTTATCCTACTCACACGCTGAGGCAATGGGCTGCAGTCATGACCCATTTGCTGCTGACAAGGGTTCCACCGCAAATGTGAGCATAGTACCCTGGATCATTAGGATAGGCAATCTGAATGGATACCTGGGTAAAACAACAATATATTTGACACCCAAGCCGTGCCATGCTTCTGCAGAAACAGTGTATGGCTTTGGACAGTGGAAGCTGTCATTTTCTCACTGTTTTTTCTTTAAATATATTTTTTTTTTCAAGTAGAAGACACCAGCATTACCTGCCACTTCCAGCTATTGGGTTGGGCTTCGTGGCCTCCAATTACTCGCCCCGTCACCACATCCCGCTGAAAAGTGTCCCTCAGGGGATTTCCAGAGATTGGCCCTATTCACACAAAAAAAAAAAAAAAAAAAGAACAGTATTTTGTCATGTGGGTTCCTGAAGAGCATCAGCCATCACAGTCAGTCAGGTCTGAAAGATGGAGTGATTGAAATTTGCACGTGGTGATACTGTGATTGCTGTCCAACTTGGAGGCTTCATTAAAGCTTCCATGGTCGAAAAATACCAGAAACAGACTTCAAGATACAAAGCTCTCCTACCCCAACCCCATCCTTGTGCACCAGCCTACATCCCTTTTCTTTTGGGGTGTAGGTTTCCCCTTCCTCAGAGAACTTCCAGATCTTTCTTATGGAGATAATGCTCCTGCAACAGAGGAAAACTCTTCCACATTAGGTTTTGCCCTAGCACACTAACTGCAGAGGAAAAAAATCGATATACCCAAATCTGCACGACTTAGAGGTCGAGAGGGTCACCTTTTTCCAGCTCAAATAAATTGCAACTTACCCAGGAAACTGAGAAGAACCAGAAACTGAAGCATCTTTAATGAAGTGGTCGCATTTTTACCAAGAAAACGTCTTTTTATACTAAAGTATCTGGTAAGAAACTATGACTAAATTTAAGATCAATACAATTTATCTGTTCTCAGAACTCATTAAACTGATCTAAAATGTTCTCAGTATGGAAAAAACCCCAAACTGCTCAAGGCAGAGCCCAAGGTTACACAAACACTTCCACATTGTATTCTTCCCATGGGGCCATGAAGCAGAAAAAAGATGATACGTTTGGAGTCCTCTCAGACTGAGTCAAAAACAAAGCAGGACAAACCCAGGCCCGAGAGGCCAACACTTTAAATTAACAATTGTGGGTGTAGATGTTGTATCCCATTGGAAGAAATTTATTTTTCAATCTAGCTTTCTGTTACTCCATGTAACATGAAATGATCCTTGTCAACTAGAAAAAAATAACAACAACCTAGTGGTTCAGCCTATGCTGGACATGTTAAACTCACCTTGGCTGGACATGTTGATCCATTTTCAGGATCCTCTTCTGCTTCCTCCTCCTTGTGGAATTAGTTTTCCTCTGCCTGCCCCAAACTGCTGGGTCTCAGTGACGGGTGGGGAGGGAGGGAGCTGGGCTGTGGCCATGGGGGATGCTGCAGCTGGAAGAAACCTGGGCTATCTCTGAGGAATGGAAAAGGTCCCAGATCACAGAATGGCTGAGGTTTGAGGTCTGCAAGACATTTGGTCCAGCCCCTCTGCTCAAGCAGGGCTACTGAGAGCTGGTTGCCCAGGACCAAGTCCAGGCTGTTTTTAAGTATCTTCAAGGATACCACAAGCTCACAGGGACACCTGTACCAGTGCTCTGTCACCCTCACAATAGAAAAGTGTTTTCTGATGTTCAGATGGAACCTTCTGTGTTTCAGTGTGTGCCTATGGCCTCTGGTCCCGGCAATGGACATCACTGAAAAGAGCCTGGATCCATCCTCTTTGCACCCTCCTTTCAGGTATTTATGCACTTCGATGAGATCTTGCCTAAGGCTTCCCTTCTCCGAGCTGATCAGTTCTAGCTCTTTCAGTCTTTCCTTGTGGGAGAGGTGCCTCAGTTCCTTCATCATCTATGTGGCCCTTTGCTGGAGAAGACAGCATGGGTGACCCATCTAGGTATGCTAATGGAATCCACTCTCTGTGGAAAAGACAGCATAGGAGCAGGATCTTTCCCCTACCATTCTCACAGTCCTCTTTAACAAATCCTTTTTATTTTACTTGAAGCCATAGTAAGTTCAGTGTGATATTTCAGCACTGAGACCTTCTCTAAGCCATTGAACACATTTTCCCCTTTACCTCATAGATCATTTTTAGCTTCCAGTTAGTTTTGGCTAAGGAGGTCAGAAAGTGGTCTCCTATCCAAGCAGTCTCTTCCCTCACTTTCACTGCATTCATCATCCCTAGGTGTTAGACTGGGACAACTCACTCATTTTCTCCCACTAATTTACTTTTCTACATGTGTTCCCTACACAGAATGTTACTTAAGAATGTAGTTGTTTATTCTCCTTTTGGACATCATGGCATTTGGCTCAAGCGATGGTTTGTCCATACTCTGTCCTCTGCAGCCATGCACATGGTATCAAACACATTGTGCAGCTGAGTGGCTTTGATGTTGGGCTGTGTTGTAATGCCCAAAGGAGAAATAAATTATACTGAGGATGATGAATTGCAGCTGTTTTAAGAATTCCTTCACTCCAGACACTGTTTCAGTGTAGAACTCTTGAGGGATTGTCTGCGTTTTCCTCTGGGTTCTATGTATGTGGTTTGTGGAAGATGTTGACCTACAGGACACATGTGAATGGGGAGAGGGGAGTGCAAGCATTGGGACACAGAAACTGATCCATGTACAAGCACTTGCCAGAGTGAAAAAGCTTGGATTTATGAGTTAGGACTTTAACTGAAATGGAAGGAAATGAAAAAAAAAACACAGAGATTTGTTTAATGGCAATGAGAAGGCTGATTAGCAAAAGGTGTCCCTGCCCATGGGAGAGGGGTTGAAATCCTTAAGGTCCCTTCCTTCTGTGATTTTATAATTAGTTTTAGTATCACAACATTATCATGGAGCTGCAACTGTGAACCTTGGCTGGAGATGCCCAAATCTAGAGGTGCCATCCAAAACACAACATCTCACCTACAGCTAAAGCTCAGTGGCACATAAATCCTCCAGAGGCCATGAAATTAGTTTCAGAACAAGAACATTCTTGGAATCAGAGACCAGGACTCTCCCGCTTTGAAGGAGAATCTCAAGCCAGGACCATCTCAGGGTTTCTCACACATGTAGGCAAGAATGAATTTCTGTGCTTCAAGTCTTCACCAGTAAACAGAATGAGATATCTTAAAATCATAGAATACCCTGAGGTAGAAGGAACCCACAAGGATCATTGCATCCAACTCCAACACCACAAACCCAATTCAAGTGGTCCTGTTTGTGTCCATATGACAAAACTATTTTACCTCTAAACCAGGGAGGTCTCATCCATGCTGCCCATGGAGCATGGGCCCTGCTTGTCCACACTGGCGTCCCAAACCATGTGTAAAAGTTGCTATGAGAATCATGGGCTGGTGCAGAACAGTGTTATACCAGAGTGTACTAACATTTTACTGTACAGAAAAAAAGGGACAATGTCTAAGTTGGTGCTCTAGCTTTGTTTTGTTAATTGGTGCTCTGGCACTGTTTAGATAATTAGTGATCTAGCATTGTTTAATTAGTATATAGACTTTTTGTCCTTGTTTGCAGAGGATCAGAGTTATGTATTTAGATGACAGCAGCATTTTCTGGGTGTGTAGAATATTTTAAGAATGATGGGATGCATAAGGGATGTTGTGAGGGACAGGATGGATGGTGGGGAAAGATTACAGGACTGCAAAAGCAAATAAAAATATTTGGGTGGATGTGATGAGATCTATTGGGAGCTACTGAGCACAAAGACGAGAATATAGTCATCTTTCAGGACGGCCCTAAAGAACAAACTGAATTCCATACATCATGAGGGTTCCCTGTGTGTGTTTACTGTGTAGCTTTATGCTTGCTCTGCTCTTTCAGGCCTTCCCTAAGCATCTGCTGTTTTGGTTTCTTTTTTGGTTTTGTTTTGTTGGTTGGTTGGGTTTTTTTTGCATAGCAGCAATTCAACATAACATCTTTATTTAGGACAGTATTGAGCACATTATTAAGTCTGTGCTGACATAAAGCACATACTCATCTTCCAAACAAAACTGATTTTAAATGAGGTAGGAATAGAGAAGATTCCTTCCAATGCACACAGAGTACCTGATTTTTCATTATTTTTAATCCATATTCCTTGTCTTTCAAGACAAGTTTAAGTTGACCTATAAATATTCCTAGCTGATCATCATCTGGCAATAAATTGGGACAACATGAGTGGAAACACCTCTGTTATATAAGTAAAAAAAGACTGTGGGTACACTATCCTGAAAACACTGACAAGACCTTGATCTAATGTACAGTTCTTAATAAATATATTATTGTGGCCTTAATCATCAGTGAATGAGAATACGAAATAACTGAGGATAAAGGGACAAATTACTTCCCTTTTTTTATTGCTACAGGATGAAGCCTTTATTCCAGTATGAGCACTACTGTGCTGTAAAAGGCAAGGATGATATGAAAACATTAATTTGTCAGACCACACCATTTATCTCTGTATCCTGAAGCATATCTTTGAAGGCTCATCTAAAATACATCCAACTCAACAGAAATTTTTAGAAAGAAGGAAACATAATATCAGTAAGTGTGAAAACTTCACATTTCAGCACTGGAAATGAAAAATGGTATAAGGTAATGCCAGTATACTCACTTTAATGATAAAAATGTTTATCAAATTTGAAGCTGGTCTCATTAAATACACACACCTCATATTTACTGATGTTTCACATGGTGATGTTTGATGGAAAGGGCAATGGACTGAGTAACACTCAAAGTTAGAATACACTGAGTTCTACATATTCATGGGAAATGTTACCAGATAAATTTATTAGGCAGCTGAGGTGCAGGCAAGTTCTAATGCACCCATAAACTCTACTTGGAAAGTGCTTTTTAAATAAATTTGATATACAGACTGTTGAGAATACGTGCAGTGTGGGAGTGTCTGCCTCTTTAAAGTTACAAGATCAAAGACCTTTTAATGTAAAGGGAATTACAAGTAAAAGGGACACAGGGACCCAAATTTAGCAAACAAGAGATAAACATGGCTGATGAAGAGCAAAAGTCTCCAAACTGATGGGGCATCAAGGATCAACAGGATAAACTGTAGAGGGATCTCACCTGGACAGTGCTACTGATAAGAAGGGAAAAAGAAAGTGAATTTTAGGATCTGGGGTATTCAAGGGGTCTGTGCAGGACAAGCAGTTGGACTCGATGATCTTAGAGGTCTTTCCAACCTTGATTCCATATTCTATGACTAGGCAGCAAGTAGGACCAAGTTCCTGTGATACTTATAACAGATTGCTAAGGCCAGAAAATAGCAGCTTAAAGCACCTTCCAGCACCTAAAGAGGCTACAAGAGAGCTGGAAAGGGACTTTGGACAAGGGCATTGAGTGATGGGATGAGGGGAAATGGCTTCAGACTGACAGAGGGCAGTTTTGGATTTATTATTTAAGAAGAAATTCTTCCCTGTGAGGGTGGTGAGGCCCTGGCACAGGTTGCCCAGAGAAGCTGTGGCTGCCCCATCCCTGGAAGCGTTCAAGGCCAGGTTAGATGGGGCTTAGAGCAACCTGGTCTAGGGGAAGGTGTCCCTGCCCATGGCAGGGGGGTGGGACTGGATGATTTTAGGGTTCCTTCCAACCCAAACCAAGCTAGGATTCTATGAAAATATAAATCACATGAGTTACATCAATCTCCCTTCATATGTTAGTGATCATATTGTGTCTTGCACTGTCATATTACAGAAAGGTAATGCAAAACCAAACAGGTTGTTAGCAGATTGTGAGATAGCCCTCAGTACTTTCTTTTATAGTAAACATCCAATATAGCATTAAGAAACACTGAATATGTACCTGTGGTTTCATCTTTTTTAGCTTGCACCTGAATTCCAACAGACAGGTTCCCAGGATCTCATAATACAGATTAATTTATATATTAAATCTTTATATTAGGGCAACATATTATTGACAAACTAGATAGAACAGACAAAAGTTCTTATAATAAACCCCCTATAAATGATTTTCAGCTTGTCTGAGCAGAAGATACAAAAAGAAAACCATCTCCCATGGTACAGGCAAAGATAAAATTTCCAGGAATAATGTTTTACAGCAGAGTGCTCTCAGTGTGACAGTGTTTCCTCAGTGCAGCAGAAGAGTTTGGATTATTCGGCTCTTAATTATCCAAAATGCTGCTCATTAAGCCAAAGTCAAAGGGCTCCTTTAAGCAGCAAAACTTGTTACCTGCTTTAATATGTTTAATGATAAATGACTTATTTTCAGCATTCATAAAACTCCATTAAAATCATGAATATAGACATGTGTGCAGGGAAAGCTTGTAATCAAATATTTTTGTTGGATCAGGACCAGAGTGTTCAGCTCATTGTAATTTCACCCTGCTATTTCCTAATATTGATTTGACTACATTGAAAAATTCTAGGAAATGAGCAGAACATCAATAATTCAAGTTATTTAAGCACAACACAGAACTGAAAGAAAAATTTTGTGAAATAATGTCTGTTTATTTACTATTTGCAGCAGAATATCCTGATCTTGCTCCAGATTCTGCAGAACATTCTGGGCATAACTCAATCTCCCATTTCAGTGTTTTAAGTAATGATTATGCTAGAAACCAGTTTACTGAAATCCAGAGTTTTCATAACTCTTAAGAGTTATGGCATGATTTTTTTACAAGCAAATAAATGGAATACTTTAGAAAAATTGGTCTGCAGAACTTTATAAAACACTGGTACTCCTAACTCCACCGAAATCATTGGAAAAGTTTAGTATTAATGGCATAAAAATCTTGCCCACTCTGCTTGCTGGAATAGTTCACTTTGTCCTTAAGTAAAGAGGAAAAAGTACAAGATAAACAGACTACATTATGTCTCTTAATACTTAACATGGAAAAGGTAGTAAGAACATTCATATGTAGTATTTTAATATGCTTATTACTTTGATTTCAGTGCTTTTAAAGTTAAGAAAATGCTATTCATTGTGGAGACAAAACAGGCAAAAAAAAAAAAAAGCAAAGCAGGAGGCTATTTGAAATTTTTAACAGGAAGGAATGTGCATTGTGGTGGTTTTACCACAAATTCAGTGATTTTGGAGCAGAGACTCTGAGAGAAGTCACAAACACACCCCAAAAATGAAGAAAACACACAAAAATCACAGTTTATTT
>VYZS01083714.1:70114-87890 GCA_013400695.1 Neodrepanis coruscans | reverse complement strand
AACTGACCAGGACCAGGGAATCATTCCATTCTTCACCTCCAATCAAATAATATGGGGGAGGAGGCTGAAGGAAAGGGGGAAGATATCAAAGAAAAACTTACTTTTGAAGACCTACATTGGTTCATTAAATCAATATACTGGTTTCTTCCTATGCCAAGAAGTCTTAGACCTGAAAAGTAAGTGAGATTTTATTTCTCTTAAGACAGGTTTCAGTTGAAGATATATTAAACATTCTTCAAAAAATCGGAACTACTTATATAATAATATTTTAATTACTCTTATCCAAAATAAAAAGCTAAATTCATTCCATAATCCATTCCCCACTATGTACAGACTAAGGAAAAAAAAATCCCTCATCACTCAGGTCACAGGGTAGCAGGGAACAATCCAACTCCTTTTTTCCTACACTCACATCAACAGCTTCAGATTAACAGTCACAGCTTTTCTTCCCCCTGACAAACTCCATACCACACACCAGACTAGAACTCTAAGAATTAAGAGCACAAACGGACACTTAATTATATCTTAATCACCTTCTTTAGAAGTTTAAGTTAAACTGAAACAAAATTTATTTCTATACTCTCTAGCCTCCAGCCATCACAAACCATGAACAGATATGAGAACACTACTCATTAGTTCCGACTCTATCTTTCTGGTCGGACACTAAACAGCTTTTATGACAAAATGTAACTAAAGAAGTTTAAGTTAATTACAGTGCAGTCACTAATCTGCAGCTGTGCTAAAATAACAGAATTGGTGGGGGGAGAAGTCAAAGAAAAACAGGGAAGCCATTCCTCTCTTCATACTCCTGACTAACACCAGATTTCCAACAGGAAAAATGCTCCCGAGAAAAGAAGTTTTTATCTGTTTCCCTGTTGTACATTACACAGAAGCAAAGTAGTAGTTACTGGACAATATCCTTTTGAAACCAAAATCAACTGTTTCCAAAAGCTGCAGACTGCTCCTCACCTGACTACACACCATTCTTAAAGAGAACTTTATACATCTATTGAAAAGGTGAGGCATTAAGTCTTAGCTACAGCTAATTTTTCAGTGGCAGGTTTGATCAACATCCTCCTTGTGCCAGCAGTTTACATTTTGCTCTATCAGACTTCTCAGGAGG
Organism: Neodrepanis coruscans; assembly: GCA_013400695.1. Classification (NCBI taxonomy): domain Eukaryota; kingdom Metazoa; phylum Chordata; class Aves; order Passeriformes; family Philepittidae; genus Neodrepanis; species Neodrepanis coruscans. The sequence goes on along the minus strand of VYZS01083714.1, from coordinate 86,767 downwards.
CTGTTGATCTTACTCTGTTACAACCTCCACCAGGGTGAAGGTTTTCGCTTTCCTAATCTCCCAAACCAGGCACAGTGTAATAGATAAAACTTCTGTCCCACCCACGAGTGCCATAAAATACCACATTCTCTTCCCTCTCTTACTTGGTACATCATCCCTCAATCCTCACTGATCCCAACTCACAGGAGTGTAACTCAGTGACTTGCCCAACACATGCCAAAAAATGCACTAGGAAAGGACCAGCACCTGGATTTGCTGATGCACCTGAGCCACAAATCCAAGCAAACAGGAATGAAAGATGAGCAAGGAAAGAAGCTGCACAAGATTTTGCACCATCCCCATCTGCACTCAAACCAGCCCAATTCCAGTCCTGCCCGTAAGAACAGAACCCTGGACAAAGGGCACATGCTCCTTAATATGAGTATTTAAATCCTTCTACACCTTTCATTCACAAGCAAACATATGCCTGCAAATCCATTTTCAGAAGCTCCTTATTTCCAGCTCACTGAAAGCAGTCATGCAGCTGGGTCATACTCACAGTCAGCAGCAGTGAAGTTGGGTAAAGAATCATAGCTCTTTTCACTGTTCATTATATCCTTAAAAAGAAAAGAAAACTTTTAATTTGCAATAAGAAAGTCAGTGTTGCAGAGAAGCAGGTCCAAAATTCTGCCTGTCCTTTTTATTTTAAGAACGAAATTCAATTTAAACAGATCTATTAAAGTCAGTTACCTAATCAAATTTGCAAATTATTTGATTTATCATTACACAATAAATACATAAAAAGTGAGACTCCTGTTTAATGTAAGCTCTGCAAAAAAAAACCACTGAAAGATTGATAAACAAAATCTTGTATCAGTTTTCACAAAAGAAAACAACCACACGGAGTTGCTAACTAATAACAGAATAAAAAAACAACTAATTCATTTTGTCTGCAAACACAATACACATAATAAAAACACTTCTAATATCCAACAAAAATAAAAAAAGGTGCCAGAGTGCTGACACAAAACAGAACCATCTTTGTTCTCATAAAAACAGATCTGCTCCAGGCTTTTCAAAAGGCTTCTAATATGGTTGTGTCTGTTTTGAAAAAGAATTTAAAAAAAATTCAAATGTGCTGACTTTTGAAAATGGTAATTATCTTTGTTTTATTAATCTAAAAAAAAATGAGGTATCTCTTTTACAGTTTGAAGTGAAGACTCAGAAATTTCAAACACTGAAAGAGTGGCCTCAGAGTGAGTCCCACCCCAGCTCCATATGACAAAGTCCAGCTCTTGAAAGGATAATGGGGCAGAAGAGAAAAAACTGTAGGTACAAAGAGTTCCCTAGAAACTTCCCTCACTGTTTCCTTACTTCTTAGGAGACCCTACACAAAACCAAACTACCTGACACTGCCTTGTATGTGTTACAGGGCCACTACAAACATCTCTAGACAGAGAATAACACTCTCAGCACAGCTCTGCACTCACCTCCATTATTCCTGTGTAATAGGAAAATGGTGTTACCCTCAGACCCTTCACCATGATGTCAGACAAATGATAAGGATACAACATGAGATGATCTCGACTGTATTTTAACAGATCTTCATAATATTTACGTTCATCTTTCTTGACATGCTTAACTACAAGGGGAGAAAAAGTTGTATTGTTCTGTAATGCTCCATTTAAAAAAAAAAAAAGGTGTTACAACAAAAGTATTAAAAATAGCATAATGGCAATTGACAGGAAACTACAAGCAAAATAAAGCAGTGGTGCAGGGCATTCAGTGTGCAAATATTCCTACATATGATACAAGTAGTCTCAGAGCCATTAAGGTGATATGAACATAGAGCAGATTTACCCAACAGGTTACCAGGAAGTGGCCCATTGAGACAGAACTCAAGAAGGCTGCAGAATTTGGGAACACAAACTGATGTAGTCAATGCAAAACGGAATTGAAAGTCTGCAAACAAGTCACAGCCAATAGCTAGTGTGAGTCAAGGTCACTGTCTGCATCTCACCTAGTGACAGACTTTACAAGTCAAATCCTCTCTCAACATCTCTTAATTTCTTGGAAAATGTCGGCAGAACTACAACAGTAACTCAGTAACCTCCAAAAATGCTTTGCTCGAAAAGCTCCCAAATGGACTCAAAAGTCAAGACTTTTCCTGATGTTTTACTATTTAGAAGTATTTCTTTTCAGGGATGGAAGGACCTTTGAAAAGGGCTTGTTCTTGCAGCTTTACAGCAAAGACAAGATTCCCCACAGAAGAACAGGGCAGCAATTAGAAGGTACTTTGCTCCTTTACTCACCCAAGTTATTCCTGTACCGTAACTGATTGCGGATGCTGTACAGCACGACCTGCCTCTCATATTCCCGCTGGGAGTTTCCAAGACCCTTGAAAACATAAAGGCCTTTTAAGTTACATGCACAAAACCCCTTTTAGTTAAGCCACTGCGAAGTGTCCTATGAGGAAACCAATGCAGGCAGCTGTCATTGCTTCAGTAAGTCCCCCAGTTCAACAGTGACGGTGTCTTCAGTCTCTGTACAAGTTCAAAAATACCTTTAAACAGGTCTCTCTCTCACAGGGGATTCAGATCTAACCAACCACCTTTAGAATTTGGGTTTTTTCCTAACACCAGTATGATAAAAAAGGGAGCATCTGATTTTCAAGCCAAGCACAAAATGCATCATTTACTAAGCCCTGAGTGCCTTTCAGCCTTGAAGAATTACCCAGAATTAGTGCAGCACAAACCAAGCACAGTGAATGACAAGAGAAGCTTCAACTGCTGCATCTAAGGAGCTTATAATACCTAAAAAAGATGAAACACTGAAACTCCTCAAGTTGCAGCTTGACAGAAGTAAAGCAATCAAGTGATCTTGGGTCACGAGATTAAGGAACAAGCACAGCACATTACTTGACTACCATGAAAGAAGATAAAAAGAGAACTTTGGTTTATGCTCCAAATGCTTTATTTCAAAAACCATCCCCTCAATATTCTTCAAATTACTCCTCTACTCTGTATCTGCATCAGGTAATCTGGGTTGTCTGGTTTTCCTCTTTTTTCTCCTGGTTCCCTCACGGATGTTACTACTAGAAGAGAACCTTTGATGAAAAGGTATTTTACCACATATATGAGATAAACAACAAAGTTTCACAAAAACTGCAGAATCAGGTACTAGAAAAGACACACCTGATACCACAGACAGGGCCTGTAATTGAATAAATATCCTAAGAGGGATCCAACTATTTGCTCAAAGTACAAAAATACGAAGGACTATGCTAACACTAAAGTAAACAAAAGAGTATTCCAAAGTTACATTAAAGTGAATATTGCATTAAATACTAGTATCTTTTCTGTCTTGAATCACACAGCCAACAGTAAGGCACTCAGCTGGGCAGGTAAAGAGAAATCATCGTTCATTTCCTTCTTACTGCTCCTGAAATCTCAAACTCGAGGAATGAATTACTCAGGGCCTGCAGCCACAAGTCAACCTGTGCACCTCTGCTCTGTGCAAGAGCAGGAATTGCTTAGCAGCATCTGCTTTCAAGTAGCCTCGGATTCCGAGACAAGAACCTCCTCTCAACTGGACACAATACTCCCCTCTGCTATCAGAGCCCCATTAAATCCAGGCAATCAAAATTTCATTAGGTTTTCTTTTCCAGGAGCCACTCGCAGCACAGAGCTCTCTGGCTACTAAAACACAGGGCTGCACAATCCTTCGAGGACACCTGTCCCGGCTGGGCTCACACAGCCAGGGATTGGAGAGGGGACACCCCACTCAGCTGGTTTTACACGAACACAAGCTCAGCCGGGACCCCACGGCTGCCTCTGGTCACCAAAGACACCCCGTGCTCACTGAGGCCCCGAGCGCGCACGCACACACACCGCTCCTCATACACTGACCCCATACCGCTTTCTCATCCCGCTCTCCCCAGAGAAACCACACACACACACCCCTTCCACAGAGAACCCGTGACACCCCCAGTCCCCCCGCTCTGCACATGCAGGCCCCGCACCCTCCTCACAGCCCTGTGCCCACAGACAGCCCCACATTCCCGTCACAGCCCGCTGTCCCCACGTACAGCCCTACGTTCCCCCCAGCAGACACCCCACGGCCCCCGTGTCCCCGCCCGCGGTTCCCCGGGGCAGGCGGGGCCGAGTGTCCCCGAGTCCCCGCCCGTCGCTGCCCCGGGGCCGGCACTCGGCACCCGCACCTGCCTGACGCTGGCGGGGAGCCGGGCCCAGGGGTAGTTGTGGCGGATGTGGAACTCCACGTCGATGTTCATGGCGAGCAAGCCGGGCCGCGGGGCCCCGCCGCCGGGAGGCGCTCCGGCCCGGGAAGGAGCCGCTCCAGCCCCTGTCCCGTCCCTTCCCGTCCCTGCCCGTCCCGTCCCGGTGCCACCGCCTCCCGCCGCCGCCGCGGCCCCGCCCCGCCCCGGAAGCGCTGCTCGCGCAGTTCCGCGGGCGGGGCCGGCGGTGACTCCGGGTGGGACACGCGGTTTGGGACGCGGGGACCGGGCTTTGGGAAGGTGATTGCTCGCCTTCAGGCCGCTGGCTGACACTGCCCTGGAACAGATCCAAGCCGAAAATGGCTCTGTTTCTTGCTTGGCTCGGCTTAACCACAGTTTCCTCCGAGTGCAGCTCCCGGTATACCCGGGACAGACGCAAGCGACGGCTCAGAGCGGGGGCACAAACGAGCATTCAACAGCAAGGAATCGCAGAAATAGATTGGAAAAGACTTGTGAGGTCATCAAATCCAACTTAAGACCGAGCATCACCTTGTTAAGTAGACCGTGGTGTGAGTGTCGCGTCCAGTCCTTAAGCACCGCCAGGGACGGTGACTCCAGCACCTTCCGAGCTCATTCCAGTGTGGGATGGACTGAATGAGGGAGATCGTTTCGTGGCCTGGGCTGCTCCAGCTGAGCGTGCCCCGGGATGTGCTGTGCACAGGACTGAGGGCTCGCAGCCCTGGATGCCACCAGGTGCCCATCCTGTGTGTACTGTGTCACGAGTGGGTTAGTGCCACCAAGGAAGCTGCTTCAAATAAAGCAGCAGCAGGTGCCCCTTCTGAGCTTAGGATCTGGGTGCTTGTGAGTCATTTAAAGTCTTACTTGTGTCAAAATCAGTGCCAGTGTCCAGGCAAGAGCATCTTCTTATTGTCTGGGAATTACTGATGGGAGAAGGGCTCTGTAACACTGCACAACATTGTAGTGAATGATTTTATGTGTAAGAAGAAAAAGCAAAGCAAGTGAGGCCCTGCTCCCTTGTGCCATTTATTTTTTAAGGCTGTTAGCCTGATGCTCAGTAATAACCTCGGAGCAGTGGTGACAGCTGAGAGGGGACCAACAGCAACACAAAGAAACTGCTCCCTTATCTTCCAGTAGATTCCCCAGGGAACTACAGACCCAGTTCTCCAGCATCACTGGTATCTTCAAAATCCCACTTAAGGGTAGCTGCAGAGACACAAATCCTCAGCCAGTGGACGTGCCCTCCAGAGATCCCTGTAGCTGAGGAGCAGCTTGCATGACCTCCAGTATCTATGATAAGGCCTCCCTACTCATATCACCGGCCGGATTCAGTCCAGGAAGTTACAGACCTGCAAATCTGACCTCATCCCTCAATTCTTTTCAAACCAGTTGTCAGGTTTCTTAGGAACCCTTCTCTGTCACACCCTACAATAGTTTATAAATAAACTGTGAGAAGATATTAATAAGAAACCCTGTTAGCCTTGCTCATTGCCACATAAACCAGATGGTACAGGTCGTTGGCTGGTACTGTCTGTTTGCTTTTGATACCAGCAAACAGAACACACCTCTAAATAGGGCAGGACAATTTTTTTCTTGGATGGTTCTCTGGTAAACTATCTTATTAGGGGCACTAGCACCTGAATAATACTTTTGGTAAAACATGTATATGAGAATCCACAAGCTAAAAATTCAGGTATTGAGAATAACAGTAAGGTAGGCAGTATTCCTATGCTATTATATTTCTATCAGCTGCCTCAGACTTTTCAGTTATAACACTGACAAAAGGGAAGAAAAATCAGGACATCTAGAAAGAAAATATTGGCACCATAATTGACATAGCTGTGATTATTAGTGAAAAGTGAAAGTACTTGATTTTTAACAAGACTTTAATTTGTTACCAGAAAGGGTACCATACAACAAAGTTGTTCTGTGTTTCTAACTAAATAAGTTTGAGAATTGGCAGACAATCGATTCAAATTCACCTTCTAAATGAAGTTCATAGATGAAACAGCCTGAACTCCTGCACCTTCAACTGAGGTCTTTGAAGTTGCAGTCACATTGGTTTAAATCATGTATGCAAAATACAGTAAGGACTAAGAATCAGACTGGTGATCCTTTTTTCCAAACCTTAGGATAGCATTAAAACCACAAACACTCCCTCCCAGCTCTGTTCCTCAGATATGTATGTGTAGGACATTGCACAATTTACAATTTCTCCAGCTGACCCTTCGGGCAGTTGCAACAGTGAACACATTTATCCTGGAACATGTGCACTATGTGTAGCCTTGTGCAATTGTTTATGACTTTCCTTGACCTGTATTAATGCTCATAGGAAATCAACCCTGATTTAGAGATTTTTTTTTGTTGCTGACTGTATACAATGACTATTTTTTCCTCACTCTATTTGGGTTGGTACATGAGTACTTACTTAAAAGTATTCGGTTTTGGCAGGAATAATCTTGCTGCTACATATTTTTCTTACTATATCTTTTCTTCTTACAGAGAAAATTCTTGGGTTTTAGTGTATTTGCTTCCAGTTACACTCAGCAGTCCTCATTCTTGAGATCACCTTCTCAAAAGACATTATCTTTTTGTTCACAGACTTTCAAAAAGTCTGCTTTTTTCCTTATTCCAAGTCTTTTGTGCTTTTTCCTTGTAACAAGTTAACTCCATGTGTAATTAACACTTTCAAACAAACTACCTTCCCTTTTTGGATTTTCAACGAATTCCTCCTTGTTTAAAAACAGAAATAGCATCTTGGCTTCCTCTAAAGTCACTTCTTCTATTTTCTGAGAGAGAAGCTGATTTCCAGTGTGCTCAACAAGCTCGATGAACTGGTGGGGACCTGCCAGTAAAATGCAGTGCTCTAAAAGAGTGAGCTGAGCTGAATCAGTTCATCTCTCTTCTGAACTGAGCAGCTGCACTGGGATCAGTTCTTTGCATTCCTTCTGGTCCTGGCTAATCTGACCAGCTACACGACACGTTCACCAGCATGTGAAGAACATTTGTGCTCCAAGATGACTTTTGACTCTTTCTTGTGAGTGATTTGTGCAGCATCCCTGAGGTGCTTATTCAAATGGAAAACTGTTGATCAGATTTCAAGACTGTTCCCAGTTCCCAGGGAATTTTTCCTTAAAAATAGTGGGGTTTTGCATATTCAGTAACTTTTTCAAGGACACTGACTTCCAACGATTTCATTGTAGTGCCTGGTTTTAGCTGAGTTTGTTGATGGGCTGAATTTTTTATTTAGGACTTCCACTCCAGTTTTCCAGCATTTAAATTCCTCTTAAAATCTTAAAATTTTAAAATCTTGAACGCATCAGTCCTTCCTGCAGTTTATCCCTGTTAGTGAATGTCTTGGTAAACCTTTGTAAATCTTTTGGTCCCTGATAGTGCCTGATTAGTCTCTGATCAACCTTCTCCCCATTTTGTCTGATCTGGATAAATCTCCAGATCCTGTTCAGCATTCTTGTGGTTGTCTTGACTTTATAAAAATTCTCAGACTTACACAGGTTCACCACAGATCACCAGAGCTGAACAGGAATGCCAGGCACCAGCTATCAGTTACCACTGTAAGAGCCATTTCACAGCGCATTCCAATGCTGCAGTCAGAGTTGGTGAAAACCTTAATTCTGCTGACCCTGATGTGATCCACAAGCACAGTTTCTCTGTCGCACAGAAATCCAGGTGCCTGTCTCTCCAAGGAAAGTTTGCCTCCTCTTGCAGACAAAGGGCATTCACACTGCCCATGAGGGCACACAGTTACCAGAAATAACCTCTGCAAAAAGCACAAAGCTCAGCTTCACATAGTTCTTACCTGTTAGCATCTTTGTACTTTACTATTTCACTCACTTCACTAGCCTGAAGATTTTCATTGCCTCTTCCAATAAGCCTCAGTTATGATCCATCATCTGTAAACAATTCTGTGGTTACCTTCAGAGCTTGGTGGTTGCCAGCAATAGTCTTCAGAGTAGCAGTGTTATCAGTAAACAGCTACACACTGCAGTATGTGGTGTTTCTTACCTGGGACAATATTTCATCTCCTTTTTGCCTTTTTGAATTCTCAGAATGCCCCTATGTCATTGCCTGCAGTATGTCATCAACAGGCCTTCAGGAATTCTGCAGGGAGTTGGCCCTGTTACTTACAAAGCTGAAAAGTATCATACAATCCTTATTTTTCATTAATTGTACAAACTTAATATACCAGAACATAAACTAAGTCAACTAAATTAATCAGTGGGAGTAACACTTCATTTTCCTACTGATAGCCCATTTGCATGTTTAGACAGACCATTTGCATGCACAGCATGGTACAGTAGGACTCAATCTGCTGTTTGTTTTAAATCCTTAATGATTTGCAGCTTCTGGGCTGCTGTATTTCATTCACAACCAAAGAAAGCACTAGGAATGCCAGTCTGTATCTTAGCTTATGAATGCCATCTGACCTCATGAAGTCAAGAACCCTGCAGTTGCTTTCTTTCAAACTGTAGTGTTTTCTTTAATGTCAGTTGGGATGACTTTATTTCTGAAAACATTCTGAAAGAAGTAAGTAGTTCCCAGCTCATTAAAGACTTTGAAGATGCATTTGAGACAGTATGTTACCAAAATAATTGAATTCTGGATACATTTTTTCATACTTGCATTTGATTTTTGAATTGCTTGTGTTTGAACACCATAATCAAAGCTGATCATTTGGTCCTAAGTGTGTTTGAATGGTACTAAGGTCTTTGCAGAAAGTACTGTCTATCAGACTATTTAAAACATAGAATTATTACTGTGCTTTCAGTAACACAGGAATTGTCTTTTACTTACTTTTTACAGAATCACATATGATTTTTTTCCCTGAACTGCTATAAATTCAAGTGTGCTTGTTTTGGTCTATTTTCCTCTGGGTGTCTTACCTAAGGTTTAAAGGAGGTCCTTGGCTGGCTGTCAGGTGTCCACCAAGCTGCCCTCTCATTCGCCATCTTCAAAAGGACAGGGGTAGAAAAGAAGGGAAAAAAGCTTGTGGGTTGAGATAAAGACAGGGAGAATATTCACCAATTACTGTCATGGGCAAAATAGGCTTGACTTAAAGGAATGAGGAATGCTGGTTTCAGTCAGTCCATAATACTTTGTCTCTGCTACTTCTTCCTCCTCATGTTCTTTCCATGTTCTAGTGTGGCTTCTCCACAGGGTCTCAGGTTCTGCCAGAAAACCTCTGTGTGGGCTCCACTCCACAGTCTGTTGTTCCTGCCAGGAGCCTGTTTCATCATGGGCTCTCCACAACCTGCACCTTCCCTTGGGACACATCTACCTGCTCACATGTGGGGTTCCCCATGGGCTGCAGGTGGATCAATACTCCACTGTGTATCTCTGTGGGCTGCAGGGACACAACTGCGTCTCCATAGTCTGCACCACAGGTTGCAGGGTAATCTCAGCTCCAGCACCTTTCTCCCACTCCTTCCTCACTGACCTTGGTGTTTACAGGGCTATTTCTTTCAGGTTTTTGTCACTCCTTCCTCGCAGCTGCTGCACAGTATTTTTTATCCTTTGTTAAATACATTACCACAGAGGAACCACCAGCATAATTAACGGGGTTCAACTTTGTCCTGGGGTGGGTCCATTTTGGAGTCAGCTGGCACTGGCTCTGTCCAGCATCGGGACAACCCCTGGTCCCTTCTCACAGAAGATGCCCCCTAAATCCCCCACTACCAAAAGCTGGCCACATAAACCAAATAAAAGCAATGAAATTCTTTTCAAAATATTTTGTAGGAGCTGAGGGTCCTCAATGATAAATACCAGTAAATCCCATAAGATCCAATATAAACTCTTCAAAAGAGTCATCATTCTTTCTAAAATGTTTGGGAAGCTCATGTTGGGTGCTACAACAGTGTCATGTTTTAAACCATTGTAATAATAATTCAATGAATTAGTGTATATCATATCAAGGCTTACATTGCAAAATCCTGATTTGTCTTAGAGAAACCAGTCAGCTCCATGACCCAACAGGATGTGATATTAGATATCGGAGATAATAAAGCCACCATGTAATAATGAATACACCCTACCTTGCAATGACTAGACTTGAAATAATGCCATAAGTTATTGATTAACCCAGGGTTGGGTAGGATTTATCTGCTCTAGTAAAAGTTGACTATCCCGTCTGCATGCTTGTTTTATTGAAGACCAGGAGAGTTGCATCTTTCACATTCAGGCTAAGCAAAAATGGGCAGTTCACATGTAAGTAGTTATTTAATTTGGCTTGTCAAGAATGCAGTTTTTGTCAGTTTTGACTTCAAATAGCATTAATACAGCTGTGAGTGGGGATTTAACCTCAAAATCTACTTTGTGTGGGAAAACTTCCATGTGGCTGATAACATTGCTTCAATAGGAACAGGAGTAATCTCAAAGAGTGGTACTTGCAGAAAGGTCTGATTAAAATCCAGGTGTCAGGCTTTACTACATCAATTTATTGTATGAATTTTGACTGAGACAATTTGGGCTAACATTTAACTTCAAAGAAACCTGATTATCAAAAGCTTGTGTGTGACAGCTGGAAATGATTGGTTCCTCTGAAAGTTAAGTAGCTTGTGCTGAAGAAGCTAGAGGTTTTAGCTCCAATTTTTAAACTAATGGATAAAAGTAATATTTAGTCAGCAATGCATTTTCTCCTTGAATGCTGAAAACCTGTAGTTTTACAGTTTGTACCAATAGAAGACAGCCTGTTTGCTGACACAGATTGATGTGACATTAGTTTCTCTAAGATTTATATTATTTTGTCATGTGAATATTTTTTTAATTCAAATTCAGCAAGGCCTCGAGAATTGCCCAGGATCTGATGTTTTTGGACCAGCTCTCCAGGGCATTTTCTTTAACAGACTGAGCAAGAGACCCTATACCATTTGCACAGAGTTCCAGTTACTAAACCAAGGAGCTTTTTGTCTCCCTGTAAACGAATGTAGGTCCCATGTCATCACCATCATTTTGCAGACAGGCTGTTTGCATAAGGGGAGAGAAGTGAGCTCAGCAACTTCCCTATGTATAGGAAACAAGGCCAAAAAGGCTCCTGCTGCACATCCCCATTTGTCCATGTAAGCACACATCGTAGAGTTATCAGCAGGTGTCTCCTGAGGGTCCTTTCAGTGGACAGGACAACAGCAAGCGTACTCAATTCAGGTTTAAATTAGCTGGTGGGGTCCATCTATGGCAGGAGGGATTATAGCACTGCATCTCAAGCAGGTTTAGCAGGTGTATGAGCTCCATGCTGGACTAGGTAGTCTTGGATGTAGGTGCAGTACATCAGAGTTGTGCTATAGGCTACAGTGGGAAGAGGTTTGAGGCCATGTTGGAAAGAGAATCCCGTGATTCATCTCATAAGTCATCTGGGAATTGCATTGTTCTGTTGTACCTAGGAAGTTGCAGGCAATCTTCAAGAAACACCTGCATCTGTGTCAGAGAACCTCTTCTGGAATAGCCTGAAAATAAAATTCTTAACAGAGCTTTTCAGCTACAGTTTGCTCTTTCTCCTCATGTTTTGTAACCATAGGTTCATGAGTGTCTTATGTGTTGTGTTTTTTAAACCTCCAGAGCCAGTCTTACAAACTCACAGAGGATATACAGAAACCAGCCATAGGGGCTACCAGTTTGTCAGCAGATGAGCCAGTAAGCACTTTTTTTATGAAGGATGAATGGGGCACTGTGGTGTTGCAGCACCTCTTGGTGTGGTTTATGGTGGCTTTGGGAGGCACTGCAATGCACAGAGGCAGCTCCTCTTTCGTGGTCAACGAACTGGCACTACTGGCTGGGCAAAAATGTGTTTCCTTCTGTTGAATAATACATCTCTCCAAAATCGTGTCTGCTCTGAAATTTCAGAAGTGAAATTTTTCTCAATAGCTTCTGCTGGGAGAAATATAAAGCTAATCATCTCTGTCAAATGAGGTATTTTATTTGGTTAAATAGAATTAGGGTTAAAATCTTCTTTTTTCTTTTAAATGTCATTATTAAATTAAGTTTTCATTGAAAGCTAAGCATTCTTCAGTGAAAAGGTTCCATTATGTGGATGTTAAAATGGAACTTTTTAGCTATATCACAATGTCTCATTTTAAAATGGAGCTTTTATAAAAATTAATATCTTTCTGAACTTGTTAATTTGAAAAAAAAAATCACATTTTTCTGAACATAATGCTTTCAGCAAAATTTTCCAACCAACACTAAAGTGTCTCTTTCTCTTAGAAGCTGAGCTCCCAAATAAGAACTGCACCTGATGCAACATTACAGCTCCAAATCTGCATATTTCCACATGCTTTTTGCTCTCTGAACTTGGACCAGTTCTTTTTTCTACAATCAAACAGTGTATTTGATTGCACATCCCTAGAGATTTAAAATCTTTAATTATTTTATGTATTTGCAGTCTTTCATTAAGCTTATATGTACTTCTGCTGTCCTTAATATTACCACAAGTAGAACCAATCCACCTGAAAATCTGGATAGCTGCTCTGCTGTAAGGAAGATGCTTTGGGGACATTTTGGGAAAAGCAGCAATGATTTTTCATTATATGATATGAAAAATTTGATGGATTTTTATTTATGTGAAATTGTATAACTTTTTTTACCTTCTATCTCTCGAAAATCAATGAAAACTCTTTATGCATTATTCTGTGGTGTTTAATCTGAGGAGGATGTAAGTTCTTTGATTTTAATTTAAATAATTTTTAGAGATTCTCTGGGATACCCTTGAGTTTCATCTTCTCATTGTAAAGAAGCCTAAACCTTCTGCCAGGGAAGATTCCTTAAGGCAAGAAGGGGATGGTAGGTTGTTGTGAGCCAGATGGTTTCAGAACTTGAAGGTAAAAAAGTAAATGTAACCTGGAGAACTGCCCGAGGAGTCCTCTTGAGCATAAGCTCACAAACATCACAAGGACTTCTGTGTTGCCTATTGACATTTCTGTCCTAGTAGAAATATTTCCTTAGTAAAAGTATTACCTCAGCATGATTTTATTATCTCATCAGGAAGCTCAACAATTGCTCTTTGTTGCTTTCCCTGGCAGACCAGTGTTCAGTGACAGTCAATTCTTGTTCAGTCCCTGGCCATTAGCCCACAGTTAGCAGAAGACAGAAATAACTTCTTGTTTAGTCACCCAGCACCAGGGAAGAGCTGTGGCAGATTCCTTTCATTTCTGTGGTCCCTTTTTATCCAGGATATTTGCTGCTCCTTTTAGATCTGAGGCTGTCCTGTGACTGCCACTGTAGTAGGTGTTAACAAGCATCTACCCATAAAAAAATTATGGTGCATTTGTGGCAAAAAAAAAAAAAAAGAAACCATCTGAAATACCAAAGGGTCATTACAGTTGTTTTACATTATGTAAATAGGTCAAGCAATTATGTTTTACAAAACCATAAAAAATTCTGAAGTATATGGACTCTAATGCTCTTCTTTGTATACAACAGTTTTAAAATACTCTACCAATTTCTGTTTCTACTGTTAAAGAAGTTTTAGTCCCTAGACTCTAATCTCCATTGGACAGGTTTATTGGCACAAATCAGTTATGATATCTGGTAGCTTAAGCTTAGGTGCCTCAAAAGAGAGACCCCGAACAAAGAAACCCCTTGAGCAATTAAACCCTCACAATCTAAACTCCCCATCCCTCATGCAACAGTCCAGAACAAGGCTAATATTACAGTCTAGGGTTTTCTCCCTCTTTTTGGGTTCACAGTTTTGTTGCCAGGTGGTTGCCACATGGTCATCTTCACATACTCTGAGGCTGCTGAGGGTCAGTCAGTGCTGTAGTCCATGTTGTAATGCGGTTGTTACAGTTCATGTACTACAATCTATGGGCTGTCCACTCTTAGCTATTAATTTTTAAGTAATATTTAAGCTTCTAGGTTTGTCTATTCTCATTATTATTGATGTTCAGGTTGTTCAAGTTTCACTACAATACATCTTTCTTATTAATGATTAGCTTATTAGGTCCAAGTTTCACTCTAATCCATTTTTGATTTATACAACATAGCCATACGGTTCAGATAAAATTCAGCTTGCAGCCCAACAATTCTAGCTACTTACATCAGACAAGAACTCAGCTACATTCAAAATAATATAAAATTTTCAACAGTTGGTATCCAGAAAAGTTACTCTGTCTTTATGTTAACTGTGACTACTGGCTGAAGCCATGGACTGATTACAGCTGATTTAGGTAACTCAGCTGACCTGGGAGTATTTTGAGACTTCCTCCACCTCCTTCCTATGAGGTAGAAAGGTGTTAGACACAGAAGTCTCCAAGTTCCATAGGAACACTAAACATGCATGTCTGTATAGAAACAACCCTTCTATGTGTCTATGAATGTACAGATGGTGTTTAGATAATGCATCTTGCAGAGGAAAATTTTAGAAACAATGGAGGGGCCGAGGGGAGAAGCATGTCATCTTGGGGCTTTCCTGAGGGGGTGCAACATCCTTCAAGTTATTCTCCTTGTAAATAATAGAGCTTTAAAATACATGAAAGAGTCAGCATGGTGTTCTCAAAGACTGTGCCCATGTATTTCAGCCCTGTGTAAGTATACTTAAGTCATGTTAGCTTTCATGCTAGCATACACAAGCATTTATTTCAGTTCCGTCAACATTAACTTACCAGAACTCATCACAAGTCATAGTTAAGAGAATGAGTGTGAAATTTTTAGTAAGACAGAAGAACATTTGAGTCAGAGATTTGGTATCCCAGCTGAGAAAGAGGCAAAATATTCCGATTTCCAGGTGTTTTCCAACCAGGTATTATGGTCAATAAAACAAAAGTAGATAAGTCTGCCCCCAGAATAACAGAGAATTATTCTAGATTTGAAATACTTTACTTTGTCCAAGGTAAATAAAACCATTTGTTTGCTTTTTTTATGTCTTCCATTTGCAAGGTAAGTATTAAAAGGAAGTGATGTGAGGCATGACTCATGACTCACCACAGGCATGGTGTCTTTGAAGATTTCTAGCATCCTTTCCTGCCTTGGCTTCAGCTTCCCCACCAGGTGAGTCAGGTTCTTGTTAGCTCCATGTCCCCTCTGCCAGCCATGCGTGTGCTGGATGCCCTCACACATCTCTGTACATGTCATACATGCCTGTATTTAAGCATCTGGATTGAACCTTCTAGAAATAAATGCTGCAGTTTTGAAACACTGGTGTTCTCACTGCATGGTGCCTTGGTAGCTAACTCTGATTTTAAAAATACTTTGTGTTAAGGTGTTCTACCAGCCAGAGAAGTGTTTGGAAGCATTAAAACTGGACAGTATAAAAATAAACCATGAGAGAAACACCCCAAACTTCTTTTTTATTCCTTTTTCTTAACTATGGACTTCTTTGTCATGGTGATGCACATTAATAATTTGGATAAAAAATTAGTCATGAGATATTACATATTAACAGCTACTAGAAACAGAAGGGACATTGTAGGAGAAAGACGGTTTTAATTTTGCAGTTTAAATAACTATCAGTGTAATTACCTTCACTGTTGCCACTTGTCTGTAATAGGAAAAAGTAAATGTGACTAATTCTATTAGGATCTTCTTGTCACTGTAGATTTAGTCTCAGATATAGAAAACAAAGTTTGCACCACTTGGTTTGAAAGAGTCACATAGTCATTGCAAAGGCTGTTGAGTAATGAAGTCTATTCCATAAGACTTGCATATATTGTACTCTCTAGTATAGATACATATAGAAATTGTTTAGATCCTGATAGCAACAAACTGTCAGGAACAAGCCATCCTGACAGTGTGTGTTGCTGTCATACAGCAACAGTTGTTAGACATAAAACAGCCTCAAGGATTTGGAAAAGTGACAGCCTGGCTGTGTTACGATTGGCAGATGGCAGATGGCATTCGGAGCCACTGATACCATTCTCTGAGCAGTCAAGGAGGCAGGTGGCAATTTTACAGTTGCATATTGTGGTTGACTGAGAAAAATGCTCAAAGAAACAAAAATGACAGATATGTTTTAAATAACAAGAGAAGAAGGAACCTTGTGGTCAGAAGGACACATTGTCTTAACGTAACACTTGCTAATTGATACGTCAAAAAGGTGTTGTCAACCCCACCTTTTTATTACCATAGCCCAAACCCTGGTGCTTGCTGACACTGCCCTGCTACCAACCTGCTGCAGCTGATTGTTTGTTTTTAAATATTAGTTCCCATCTACTCTGGCCTGTGTACTAAAAGCCTTTACATTTCACATAAATTCCTACCTGAATAATTGAGTCCAATTATTTGAATTTTACTGAAGGAGAGCTTGCAGAAGAATCTCTTACACTGATGCAAGTATGATAGGAGATGGTGAGTGCACCATCCACTAAGGACAAGATATCCTCACCTTGAATGGCCTTTCCCAGTTATATGAGACCTGATCTTGCCTACCATTAATTTTTCTTTTTTTTTTTTTTTTTTTTTTTTTTTTTTCTTCTATT
>VYZS01083714.1:0-37644 GCA_013400695.1 Neodrepanis coruscans | reverse complement strand
CCCCTCCACCTCCCTCCCCCTTCCCCCCAGAGCAATAAACTATTTAAACAGCACACTCTGTACTCTGAGTTAGCAGGAATTTGCATAACTTTTTAGTGCCCTCAAGCCTGGGATATTCTAAATAAATGCCACATTTATCACTATCTAAAGCAGAAGAACATCCCACCTACCCTTCCCCAGATGTGTAAGCCAGTGTCATTAATGAAGTCATACAGCATCATTTGTTTCTTTAAGACTTAAAAAAAATATCCACAGCTCCTGCCAGGAAGAGGCAGCACTAAACAGACAGCAAAGAGTTCGAGCCAGAACAAAGATATAAATGTAAATCAATTATCAAAAAGGACCACAACAAGAGCATATACATACAAAGCAAGAAAGAAAGCGAGAGGGTGTTTTGTTTGGGTAGTTAATGTTCCCTGGACAAGGAGAGAGAGAGATTCTCCTTTGGGTTTTTAATGCCACTCTAAATATTTATAGCAAGATTATGGCCAGCTGGTGAGGCAGTGGTGGGGAATAGGGAGGGGAGGGCGCATTTTCTCCAGCACCCCAACATCATCCTCCAAGCCATTTCTTTACTCTTGGAGAGGGAAATGGCTGCACATTGCCATGTTTACTCTCAAAGTGACTCATCTGCAGGAGTCAAGTCCAGTGGCTCCTGCTCTTCCCCTCCCTCACCTCACCTGATTATTCATTCTTACATGTGCACACAAACACACAGATTGTGTTGGAAGCCTCTAAAAAGCTGTTCCAGCCTGACTCTACCTTGTCTGTAACATGGGCCTGGGCCTCCAAGATTTTGTCTGCCTTTCAGGCATTTCATCATGTTTTATGCTGCACTGAAAAGCCTCTGGGAAAGGCCATGTACAGCACTGCCCGTGATGCAAAGCTGCTGTTTTTAGAGGAACAGGCTGCCCCCATCCCTGTTGTCTGCTGGGCAGCGGACACAGGAGCAGGAATATATGGAGGACTGCAAATACCAATGCAGCATGGGAGGAGTTGACATAAGGGCACTGTGGCTCCCAACGATTTCTGCTCATCTGCCTTGCTGTGACTAGACGCAGACATGACTCATCCATGAGCTTTGGCTTTGAAAATATGAGCAGGAGTTTTGCTTTAACCTTGTGTTTCCCTGTGGTAGCAATGCTTAGAAACTACATTTTGAATTCAGTCCCACCCCAGAACAAAGGGAGACATTTTATCTGAGAAAGGGGGGGCCTAATCCAGTTACCCAGGCATGGGCAGCCAATGCTGTTTCTCTTGGACCACCAAAGAACTCGGCACAAACCTGGGACATGTCACTCTGGACATGATAGAGACCTCCAGCGGGACACCAACTGGGGCTCTGGAGGATCCTCTGCTGACACAAGATGTTTGACTGATCCCAGCCCTGAGAATGGATTTAGGCTTATCGATTATGGGGTTGTTAAATATGGACGCCTACATGTGATTGAGGCAGCTGTGCACCTGTGGACATCCAGCAATCCCTGGAGGATTCTCCACCTGCCCAAATACAGGTGATACATACTGATGACCTGAATAATTCATCAGACTCAGTTGTATTGACTAGATCTCACTGGATGCTAAAGAGCTCAGATACTTTATTCATTTGCAGGTGTCTACAGTCAGGGACCCTATCGAGGTGTCTGCCCTAGGGAGCTCAGTGCCACCCTGTAACTTGCCGCACTGGGGCCCTGATTTCCTGCTTGTTGCACTCACTGCAGCAACCTGCTCCAGTTCTTCCACCCATAACACCAAGCTTCCTCAAGCCACCTGCTTGAGCAGTTCTTTGCTAGGGGTTTCAGAGATCTGAGAGCTTAGACAAAAGGCCGCAGCCTGGTATTTTCTATATGAAATACCAAGCAGCATCTGAAAGATAAACTGCTCCAACTGCTCCAAACTTCTCTGCTTGGCAAAGGCAGTTGGGCTGTCCAGGTATAACTTGGAGCAGTGCTGGGCGCAGGGGTCCCAGTGCATCGGTAGCCCCCACCACATTGCAATGGGCTGATGCTCTCTGTATCTCTCCATAAGGTGGAGACACGTCCCACCAGAGTCCCTGGAAGCCCTTCTCTCTCCCCCTTTCTCCGTGAAACTCCGGTGACAGCGTATTACCTAGTGCGAGGCATTACAGACTGTTTACAGGCTTCTAGAGTTCCCAGGCACTTTAGGACAGGGTCCTGCCGCTGTTTCCAAGCAGACAGCCAGGACTTTTATAAGTGAACTTTCCTCTCCGTGTCTATTTATTATATGTAAACATTTGCCAGAAAAACACCACTCGGGCATGCTCAGAACCAGACAGGTCATTGCAAAAGGCAGCGGCGGGGTCACATGTGATAACAGCGAGAAGCCCGTGTGCTCCTATTCTTAGCGCTGGAATGTGTACAATGCCCCGCCGCTCCTGCGCACAGCGCCCGGGAGCGGCAAAACTGACTTCAGAATAAACACGTCGAGAAATCACCCTCTATGAATCACCTACCTTCTGAAAGAAACGTCCTGTGGGTTTCTAGGTTTTTATCCAGGCTCTAGCTATGGAAAATCTCAGCAGAGAATAAACGACAGAGAGTAAGTGCATGCAGTGAAGGACAACAGAAGGTAAACGTTTCTACCTTACGGTTCCACTGCAGGTTGAGCAGTTAGTCGGGACAGTAGATACTCATCATATTGTTCTGCCTGGCACTTAACATTGTGTGTCTGATTAACATAAAAAAACCCACAGCTAAGCAGAGTTAATAAATAACGGGTTTAATGCAGATTCCCAGTCTCTAGGGTTCCATTTGCCCTGCTACAGAGTTCAGCTCTGCCAGATTTGCATTCTTTGGGAGTGACTAACTCTAGGGCAAAGAGGCGCAAGCTACTAAACTGCTAATACTTTAAAATAGTGAATAAATGTCTAAGTGCATTTATTCAATGTGATTAAAATGGACAAAACCAATTGCTTCAGCCATCCAGCTTTAATCCCAAATCAGTGAGATAACTTCAGTAGTTTTGCTTCTTGCCAGGGACACAGGCAGTGCTGACCTCAGAGCTGAAACCTATCTGATAACTTTATGAAAATTTTAAAGGGTCTTAGCGACCTTTTGGCTTCTTTATTATTTTCCCACTGTGCTTAACCCATGTTCCATTTTTATGCGTAACAGTGAACGGATATTTAGAGCAACATCAAAGTCCCGATTTGTTCCCTTGGAGCTGGATATTTCAATAAAAGCTGCTAAGAATTTGAGGTTTTTTTCTTCCAAGTCCAGAATTCATCTCTCTCCTATTTTGCTATGGAGAAGGGATCCACTGAGGAGTTTCTCTTCAAAGACCAGGACTTCTCCTCCGAACTGCTGAGGCAGCTGAATGCTCTGCGGCAGAGCGGGATGCTGACTGATGTTACCCTCAGTTCTGGGGGCTTTGAAGTCCCCTGCCACCGAAATGTGTTGGCTTCTAGCAGTCCATACTTCAAGGCAATGTTCTGTAATGACTTCAAAGAGAGTCGCCAGTCTAAAGTCATCCTGAAGGGCATTGGTGCCGACATTTTGGATCAGATTATCCTTTATGTTTACACAGGGGAGATTCTTATATCCACTGAGAATGTCCTGTCCCTATTGGAGACTGCCTCCATGCTGCAATACACTAAGCTTTTTGAGGCCTGCTCTGCCTACCTCCAAGACAAGCTGACTCCTGACAACTGTCTGAGCATGATTAGACTGGCAAAAGTCTTGAATTGCCAAAGTCTGAATAAGGAAGCCAGGGCTATGGCTTTGAAATGCTTTCCTGTGGTGGCCTCTTCTGAGGACCTGAAGGATCTTTGTGCCTTGGAGCTCATGGATTACCTTGGGGATGATGAACTTTGTGGGGAAGAAGAGCAGGTCTTTGAGGCACTGATGGTCTGGATCCGGCATGACCTCCAGGCACGACAAGGCTACATCCAAGAATTGTTCAAAAAGGTCCGGCTTCAGTACGTCCATCCAACTTTCCTCTTCCGCTTTATTGCCAATGACTCACTCATTCAGTCCTCACCCACCTGCAGGAGCATTCTTGAGTCAGCCCGGAGACATATGTTTTCCGTGTACAGCACCAACACGCCTGACATCAAACTCATGATGCATGTTCCTCGTAGGTACTCCAACCAAGAGTTCCTCGTCATCATTGGTGGCAGGAAGGACAGCCAGCAGACAACTAGGGACGTTCTGCTCTATGATGACAAGACAAACCAATGGCTGAGCCTGGCCAAACTTCCCATACGCCTGTACAAAGCCTCTGCAGTGAGCCTACACAGCAATATTTATGTGCTCGGAGGGATGCCTGTCAGCAATAAGAAAAGCCTGGTCAGTGGTAATATTTATATTTACTCCCTCAAACTCAATCAGTGGAGGTTGATTGAGCACATGTTAGTTCCACGTTACTCCCACAGAAGTTTGGCATATAAAAATTATATTATATCATTTGGTGGAATTGGCAAAAACCAGGAAATCCTGAATTCTGTGGAAAGATATGATAGCGTCTACAACACCTGTGAGAGCATGGCAAACATGCCTGTTGCCGTCCTTCACCCTGCTGTTGCTGCCAAAGATCAGAGGGTCTACCTCTTTGGGGGAGAAGACATTATGCAAAATCCTGTTCGGCTGATCCAGGTAATGGTCAGTCCTGCTTGTCATAAGCAATTTCTTCTAATGTATTCAGCAAACCATCCCCCTCATAAGGGAATCAAAACACCCAAAAACCTTTATTGTGAGTTTCAGCAAGAACCAGGATGAGTTGACACATGGCTTCAAGGACCTTTGCAGCTCTTTCATTTTCTCCTTCTGAATGTTTTTCAGGCACAAGCCCCGAGCTGTTTCTCTGGGTGTCAGTCAGCTGTGCCGCTGGTGAGCACTAGGGCAAGGGCTGCTGCAGGTGGTGTTATGGCAGGTGACAGCAGCCCCCTCCATGCCTTGACTTCATGTCTGTAGCCAATATCACCAAAATCAGTGCTTTCTACTTGGCAGCTGAGACAGGGTCTCAGCCGCACACCTGCTTTCTTGCAGCAAACGCAAACACTCACAGTCATTAAAGCGATTAGATACTCACTCATCAAAGGGCCGGGACTTGAACTGACAGTCATTTCATATAAACAGTTCTATTAAAAATGTAGCTCCTGCCATGTGTTGCTGGCTCTCTGCCTGCTTTCAACACTTACTCTATTAAGAAATAAAAATACAATAATTTTTTTCTTATCTGATTTGATGCTTTAGCAACATTGTAGTGTTTCTTTCTTCATGAGTGTTTTCACTGATCAAGATGCTTTAACTAAGAAGAATCATTAAGAGCTAAGATGGCAGCCAGGACATGAGCAATAAATACTTCATGATTATGATACTTGATTATCAGGGGGAAGGAAATGCATTTATCAGTTAGTGGGACGATGCCTTGGAGATATTTACTATATTAAGAAGAGGATGATGTGACATAAAAGTTTGTGTCGCCCAGATACAAATGACTGAATGATCATCTGGCAACAGCTCTTTTTCTCACAAAAACTGATGACTTAGATACCACTCTAAGTCCCTTAGTTCAAACCAACCACCAGCACAAATATAGTAACTGGGCAAACATGGTGGCTGCCAGCAAAGCTAGATGAAGTTGAGCTTTGTTTGCCCAGGAAATTTCTAAGACTAAGACAAGAATACAAACAATAACTGGAAAATGAAATGAACTGGCTTGCACTTTGGGAGAGCAAGTTACAGTGATGTAATAGCCATGCAAAGATTTACAGCCAAGAAGCTTGTATATGACAGACACACTCTGCCTAGTGTGCTAGCATCTCCTGAGCAGACAAGCTTGGGGAACTAGAATGTTTTCCAAGGAGACATATTAGGAAAAAAAGTAAGTATATTCTCAGATTTCCATGAGTTTGAGCCAGAGTACTGTGTTCATTAGGGCAAAATAAAACCTGTAAGTTCCTCTGTAATTACAATTGACAGTTGAAATGCAACATAAACAGCTGTGTATGTATCTCTAATTTTTTTGTCAGGTTTACCATGTCTCCAGGAATATGTGGTTTCGGATGGAAACCAGAGTGGTTAAGAATGTCTGTGCACCAGCTGTCATGATTGGAGACCAGATTATCGTCATAGGTGGTAAGGTCTCTGTTTCATTTCCCCTCTGCCTCCCCCTGCCCAGATCTTATGGGTTCTCACAGCCTTCCTGTTTGGGTGCTCCCTCAAAAAGCACCTGGCATGTGGGAAAGAAAGGAGGAGTGTGTCCACCCTCCATACATTTCTCTTGTGGTGTCTCATGGCAGTGGAAGCAGAGATAAGTTCTCCATGAAGCACCTTCTTACCCCAAGTAGACCTGAGTGGGGGAAACTGAGGAAAAGCCAATGCAAGTTCCTGCTCTGCAGAAGGGAGTATGCCAACAGCATGGGGATCTTCCTTCTCCCCTGCTGACTCACAGCCTGGTCCTCCCTGTCTGCTCTTAGAAGACTAGAGTGCAGGTACCACAAGGCCATGGACAACTGTTGGGATGGATGGGCTGTAGGTCTATGAGGTGTTGGTGGTCCTGTAGCTGCCTCCTGGGGGTAATTGTGAAATGTGTGAAACACTTGGAAAGAGGAAACTTCTCAGTATCTTCTTCAACCTGAGGACTGTGGCACTCTGGTGTATCATGTCATTGGTAGTTTGGCACTCTACAGTCAAATGCAGCTTCCTTGACCACAGACTGGCAAGAGGAAGCATATTATAGTTAGTTAGATTAATTAGTTAGTTAGATTATTCAAGAGAAAATGAAACACATAGTAGCTTAAGCAAAGCAAAGAAATGAACCCAAATCACACAGGAATCAAAGATGGTGTCACACCTCAGGGGGCTGTGACTGCTGTTCTTCTTTGCAGTAAGAACAGTGAAGAGCTGAGTCCAAAGGTCAAAGGGTCCTGTGTGGCAGATTACCCTGACCTCAGCCCACATTCTTGCTTTTATACATGGGCAAGGTACTGCTGGGTACCAAGCTTCCACACCTCCACTGCTCCAGGACAATGGGTTACCAGTCCTTACCTGTCAGCAGATGCAAGGTGACATCACCCCTCAATGGAAGAGCTGTCCACTAGGTCACTGGCATGGTGATATGGCACTGAGGGCTTTAGGAGGGGATCAAACACCAGTGGCACTGTGCTGTTGAGTACCCAGCTCCATTGAGTAGACAGATACAACTCCAACCCAACAAGCCACTGTTCCTTTCCCATTGGTTTCCATATTTACAAGTGAAGCTCTAGGAGTCTGTTGGGTGAAATGAAGTATTTTGGGATGTTTGAAGGCACATGCAAGTAACTGCAAGCTCCAACTCTGTTTGACAAGTTGGTTTCTTGATCTGATGGGGTTTATGGTGCTCATTGAGCCTTGTCTGCCAAGGTGCTACAAGACAGGGTGAAAGGAAGATAGACAGGCATTCCTGTGACACATCATCACTTCCCAGCCTAGATATCTTAATTCTGCCCAGTATAATAGATTTTATTGAAGACTAGCAGGAAACATCATTCCTTCTCATGGCCATAAACTCTAATTCCCACCTGTCTCTTCCACCTCTGTCTTTGCATTCAGGGTACACTCGGAGAATAATTGCTTATGATACAAAAGACAACAAGTTTGTTAAATGTGCAGACATGAAGGACAGACGAATGCATCATGGGGCCACTGTCATAAAGAACAAGCTGTATGTCACAGGAGGACGATGTCTCACTGCAGACAATGTCATTACGGACCTGGATTCCTTGGACTGCTATGATCCAGAGACTGACACATGGACACCAAAGGGAAAACTACCACACAAACTCTTTGACCATGGGTGTCTTACACTCCAGTGTGTCCCCTGTTCTAACCTTCTCTAAACAACCTTTGGTACTTGATATTTTGTGCTTTTCCTCCCAGAAAGGACCTGCCTCACTCTGCAGAGAGCACATGGGGAATCCTTATGGGGTTACTCAAACTCTTGGCCTTGAAGGCATCAGCAGTACTAGTCCTTACCATATCCTGTGCCAGAAAGGTCATGAGCTTTGTGCTTGTGCTGTATTCAGCTGACCAGTATTGCATATGGTGCTGCTGAGTCCAGTCTGGAGGCTTTACCCAGCATCTCAACAGAAAACAGGAAAAAGATACTGGGTAAGAACCCAGTGCAGGATTTGGCTTTGTACAGACTTTAAAAAAAAATTAATAGGGTTGCTGGTAGGGAAAGTAAGATCTGGATAACCTGCCTTTGTTGGCATGCAAACTCAGCTGCCTGCCACAGCTCTTTGCTGCTTGGTGCTGACCAAGTTCCATTTCAAGAGGTGGGAGCATTTAGAATAGGAAGCTCCAAGCTCCAGTCTTGTATCCAGCCCAGCAGCAGCTGCCTGTGTTAGCTATGGTAGTCATCTCATAAGAAATAAAACTTTATATGTTCCTAACAGAAAATCAGAAATTAGAAAAAAACCCTGATGTTTTGATCTGAACTCTCATATTACAACAAAATGCGGATTTGACTTTTCTGAGCTAACACTCTTTCACAGTGCAGGGAAGATTTTTGTTTCATCTGCCTGCCCTCTGAAGGAGCAGGAAAATTAAATTAGGGTTGTCTGCATCTTCTTTTTCAAGGGATCTTGTTTTGCAAGGATTTTCCTTCTCCTTTTGCATCAGGAATAGCAGTGGAGTTGGTTAGGAAGACTTTGGCTGATGGAATTCCTGAAATCTGGAAGACCAGAGAGAACAACATATGGAGGAAAGGAGATATAAAAGAGAAGAGGTATTTGGGAGAAAAAAATGCTTTTCCCTTTCTCCTCTCTCTAAACCACTGGGAAAAACCGTGAGACAAAGCCAGTGACAGGAAGCCAGCTTTCCAAGAAGAGCATGTCTAAATCTGCCACTTGGCAAAGCAGCTCTGGCTCCACCAATATTTTTGTGGGGTTCTGCCACTAAGTACATACTTTTAAAGGGAGGGGATTAATCATCAGATACTGAACAGGCTGTGAACTGCCGTTAGGTCACCAAGCTTGGTAAGATTGCTGAGATAGCAAGGAACTGATGACCACAATCCAGAGAAAGGATGGCAAAAAGAACAACCCTTTTTGAAAGAGAGTGGGACTTTTCCAAGGGTACAGGATGGCATGAGGAAAACATGCTAAGCCCTCCTTTTTACACAAGGCAGCACAGTCAAATAGTCTCCACCCTGTTGCAAGAAAGCAAGTCCAGATGCTAAGATCCCCTCCCATAAATCTGTGTCTGGAAGCAGAAGGGTGACTGAAATAGTTAACAAAGTGGGGGGCTGGAAGAAAGTATTTGGTATCAACTGCTGTTTTAACAATGTAGAATAAAAGGGCTATTGTTGTTCATATGAGCTTTTTGTTCAGGAGTCTCCGTTGTTCCCTCTGTTTTGTTGATAAAGGGAATTGTTTTTATACCAGTGGGTATTGCCAGGGTTTCCTTCTAAGGATCTGAGTAAACCTGCAAAAAATGAGTGGGAACCCAAACTCATCTCCCCGCTCAGAAGCCTTTGGCTACATGTCTCTCTCTCAGTCTATATCATCATCTCCTCCCCATGCAAAGCAGAGCTAAATCACAGCACTTGCCAAATTGGACCAGAGCAGTGATTCATACTGCTTCCTCACAGACCAGCTCCAGCTCTCTGGAGAAAGAAGTCTTGTCATGGCCAATTATGGAATGTCTGCCCCAGGGAGATGTTTATTCCTAACCCTGCAGTGCTGCCTTCCCAAACTCCTTCCTGTTGTGACCCCACTCAGCTCCAAACTCTAGGAGACGCCAGTTGCTGCCATGCATTTTAGCTAACACAGATTCCTGCCAGGATCGTGACTGTACCCAAAACCAAGGGGGAAAAAAAGTTGACTCAGGGCCATAACCCCATGTTTGCAAACCACTGCACAGTCATTGGTTTGCGCTTAGAAGCAAACAGACTTTTTTAATTCCTGTATCATATAACTAGTGATTTTCTCCATGTTCATGCAAGGACCAAATAGTGCCTTGCACAGCTGTAGCTGGGCAGGAAAGAGAGAGTGCAAAGAACCGGGGTTGCAGCAGCATTCTGCTCAGCATCTTTCCCCTATTGCTTGGGGAGCCCTCATGTTACCCCTCCAAGTCCTTTGAGATGCCAAAGGCTATGGCCAGCTCTGCTCTGACTGCAACCCTGTGCTCCTTCCCTTTGCAAACTCCTCACCTCATGCCCATAATTCAAGGAATTTGTGGTCACTAGGCAGTAAATTCAAAGGCTAATTTCTGATAGACTTCTGTGTTGTGGTCAGTTTTGATGCAAACCCTGACCAAAGATTTTGGGGCCCTTTGCAGGAAAAGGGTTGAAATCAGAGAACAGTATTGAGTCTTTCCAAGACAGACAAGGGATGGCAGAGTGTCTCAGACACAGGGAGGCAGCAGCACATGCAGCTACAGGACAGGAGACACTCAGCAGTGGGACAGGCAGTATAGAGAGAAGGGATCTTGCCTTCCTAAGCAGATGCTGACCACCACCTGGCCCACCTAAAGCAGTACCTAATACCATCCTGACCTCTTTGCAGTTGTTGTTTCCAGTGATGCTATGGGTAAAAGCACTCCTAAGAAAGGTTTACCAAGGTACCTCTTTCTCCAGTGTCAGAAGGGGACTTTTCCAACCAGAATCTGCAAGGCTGCCACTACCTTGTACACTTTCTGAGTCATCACATGCTTTTTCAGAATTCTCATCATCCTAATATTCAAACATTTGAATGCTCACTTAGATGAGAGTCCTCCATGTGAGAGCTGCAAGGCACTTCACAAATAGAATGACGGCCCCATGGCAATTTGTTGGTCTTCATTTAATAACACAGAAGCCGAAGAAAAGAGGCTTTTAAAAAAGGGTTGTTGATTGAGAGTCAACTTTTAGAAGGGTTGAGCACCTGCCACATTTTTTCAAACCAGGAAGTGCTGTAAAAGCACATCAACTCCAAGGTCTCATTCTCAGGTGTCCCAACACAGTCACTAGATAATGGAAAACATAGGATCACATGACTGAAAGCAGCCTGTTCCATCGGACAATGAGTTACTCTGTCCCTCGTGGCAGGTACTTGTCCAACACACAGAAAATCTCCCATAAGAGATGCTCTGATCCTTCTCCAAGTAATGTGTTTGAGTGCGTTATTAACCTCAGAGCTTTTAATACTGCCTATACTAAATCTTCTTTGCTCTACCTTCTGCCATCCCCACAGAGATAAAGGGCAATCGATTACCCTTTCAGATATCATATTTTTCTTTACATTTTTAAAGCTTATTAGGATGTTTCAAATTCTGTAGACTAAACAAACCCAGCCCTTTCAATCTTTCCTCATAAGTCATGTTTTCTAGACCTCTGATCATTTTTGTTGCTCTCCTCTGGACAATTTCCAGTTTGTCTGTTGGTGGTTTTTTATTTATTTAAGTGCAGGGCTGTGGCTCAGCCTGCTGAGAAAGGGAATAAACCCTTTCTGCATCTTACCTACAGCATTCCTGGTCTTGCAGCCCAGAAGGACTTTTGCTTTTCACAGCAAAAGAGTTCTGCTGTGCTCGAAATTAAGGAACGCTTGCCAGTTTGGGCAAGGTCACATGGTTAGGAAATCCAGGATCTCACAGGGCTATTCTGTAACTCCATTTTTGCTTTTGCTCATCAGGATCTCAAGTCAGATCCTGCTGAAAACAATAAGTTTCTCCATTAACTTCAACAAGGTGCTTTGGACTGGGCCCTAATTACTGTGTTCTCAGCTGGGTTCATCACTAATTCTATTAATTTTAAAAGCAAATATTTAATGTTTGAGTCCATTTTTTTATACTGGGAGAAGAGTTTCAGGCAAAAAAAAAAAAAATAAAAAGAAAGGAAGAAGATTGCGTTTTCTTTTCAACTTTCTTCTATGTGCCTTGCTGCAAACCCAGAGCTGAGTCCTGCTGCACAGGCAGCCTGTGGTGGCAGGCAGCTTTGCTTTGATCTCAGCAAAGAGCTTCATAGGTTAAGCCTGGTTTTTTTCACTGTAACCACTTATCAAAAAAATAGTCTTTTCCAAGGGCAGCTTTTTTCTTGTGCAGTAATATGTTTATAATTATAATGTATTTCCTTCTTCTTTTTGATTAAACACACCTGACAAAGTAGGAAAGATGTCAATGCATAAATAAATGGCCACACTGAATTCATCACTTCGTCAGTCCTTTTTTTCCAAAAGCCAAGGAGTTCATTGCGAGGTGAATCCTCTAACTGAGAAGGAAACAAGCAGGGAGAGCATATATGAATAGCGTACAGGGTAATTTATCCCTGGCATTGTTCCTGACCTGAGAGCCATTAATAATTGACAGGAGCAAAAACAATCCCTTTTTAAAAATATAAACATCCATACTTTTTTCCCAGCTGCTTGAAAGCTCCCCCACAGAAGTTGAACAGTCATATTCTCCATGGCACAATAAGCATGAATTCCTCAGTGCAAGGTTGCATGAGCAAAGGAGCTGATACCTGCTAATTAGTGAACTGCTAATAATGTTTTCAGTAGCTAAACCTGATAAGTTTGCCTGGGGTCCAAACAAAGCAGAGTTCATATGGACAAACTGGTGTCTCGGGCTGCCAGTGCTACCAAAGTCCACAGGGCTCCTCAGGGTTTGTGTTGGAGCCCTGAGACATTGATCTGGCCTCTTCTGTTTATTGAAGTTTCCAAAATAGTAGCAGAGTAGCGAGGAGCTCAACTGCTCTGTCACTCGGCAAGACACCCACTGGCTCCAGCTGCTGCCTGTCACTTCTCTCCCCAGGGCTCTTTGTTTGCCCGCACTTCTTTCATGTTGCAAGAACCCCTTCCGAGAAAAGCAAGCGACAGCACATCTCGAGCAGCCCCAGGCCATTACGCACATGTCTCACGGCTGCTTTAAACACAAGGCATCCCCACAGCTGTTGGAGACATTAGGCTTGGGGGTAAGCAATGAGGTAAA
This sequence comes from Neodrepanis coruscans, assembly GCA_013400695.1. Lineage (NCBI taxonomy): Eukaryota > Metazoa > Chordata > Aves > Passeriformes > Philepittidae > Neodrepanis > Neodrepanis coruscans. Next base: position 24,736 of record VYZS01083714.1, on the reverse strand, counting down.
ATGCTGCTGGAGGTGGAAAAGGGTGACAGAATCTGGTCCACTTTTTCATCTGGTCAGGAAGATATTTGTAAACCATCCCCCTCTACTTAATACTTCATCCTTTTCTGAAGTTTGTTTTTTGACCAGGCTGTATCTTCTGATGAATAAGCAAGGCATGTCCCACCACCCTGCCCTAAAGCAGGCATGCTGGGACAAGGACAAAGGTAAGTCCACTTCCTCAGATCCCCCATTGCCGTAGCTGTAATGATATCCCCTGAGTTTTACCCTGGTCTTGGCATGCTGCTGAGTTTTTTCTCTGCTCTCAAACACGTTTGCAGGCCAAACAACTGGGCAGATGTGTTTTGCAGTTGACCTGAGCTGACGTTTGGAAGTGGCAATGACCACTCAGAGCACCAGGACATGACACCAAGGACTTTCAAGTACAAATTTTCAAGCCCTGACACCTCTCTGTAAGAACTGAGGATCTGTAGGGAAATGTATACAGCCCCAAGGAGCAGAGAGCAAACTTCATGTAGGGTGCTGTAATGTGAAACTTGGCTACAAAGCTTCAGTGCTGGGAAAGGGCAAAGTTTTATCCAGATCAGCAGCAAGCTCTGGAATTAATAGGGTTGATTAAACTATTTTGATGTGCATGGTATGTGGAGATAAAGGCCCAATTCCCTAGGGCTTCTAGTGAAAATTGTATGTTAACCATAACAGTACGTGACATTCCCTGGCAGGGGTGAGGGACTCTGCTGGAGGACAAGTACAAACCAAAGGGGCAAAAGAGGCAGCTCTTGGGAGAGCAAAGTTACCATGAACTTGTTGGATCTGTTTCAGTGCTGAAATGACGTGGACCCTGGCACCAGGCAGATCAAAAGCAAGAGAACTATGCCTGCTTTGTGTTGTTATGACACATATATTTCCCTGAAAATGACATTAAAGAGTACCAGAGGCTCAAACATTGTTCTGTTTATCTGTTCCCTGGGTAGGGCTCTTACTCTTAGAGACAGCCTGAGCACTGCAGAGTATGGCCTCTGTCAAAACTTTGCCTCTGCCATGGGGACCATAGGCAAGTGTGAAATGGGAAGCCAGCCCAGGGTGTCAGGGCATACATGACTATTGCCCACTGCTGCCTGGCAGGATGGCGTCCCTTTGAGAGACATAAATGGATGAGCCCTGGGAGGATATTCCCCTCCCATGCACTGAGGTTTGCCAGATAGGAAGCAGATGGCATAGGACGATTCCTCTCCATGGTGTTGACCCTGGGTTCATCCTGTGCAGAAACATGGAAAGGCTCCTCATCACCCAGGCTGTATCAATGGTGCTTCAATATACTTCAGGCCACATTCCAGCTCTGGGACTCCCTTGCAGTGGAGCTTGCACTTAAATTACCTATTGACTTACAGCATGAACTAACCTTGGCTTGTGCAAGCAATACACATATAGCCATGGTGTCCTAAGGAGAAGACTCGCAGCAGCTTAACTGAGTGCCGGCTCAAGCCTTGACCAAGGAGGAAAGAAAGCAGAAAGTCCTATGGGCATTCTTCAAGACACTGTTATATTTAATGCATAATTCAAACTTTTTTAAAGAAGGCAGACTTTGAGCTTGGGAGGTGCTGGCTCGAGGCTTCTAGCTGAGAGATGCTGTTTAGAGCCTACAAGAGTTTTCTTTTTGCTCATAATAACTTGGAACAAATGTCAGTAAATAGAGTCTGTTTCTTCTCCAAGCATAAAGGGTTTTGGAAATTTTCTCAAGAGAAAAACAACAACACGCAGTGAAAGAAGTGGTGCAGGCAAACTGAAATACTAATGGCAGAGGAGCCAAAAGCATGTTTGCCCTTCCAACCTTGAGCTCATGTGTTTTTATGACATGAAATGTGACATGCACAGTCAGTCACGGATTTCAAGCTGAGAGTCTGTTATTTGTGATGGCAGTGTAAAATACATGGGGTCTTACTCCAAAGAGTTTATACGAGATACAGAGCAGAGGACGCAGATGGCCCTCAGAGCATCATCAGCTGGAGTTTCAAAGCATCCAGCTCATTCATTAGGCAAAAGCAACACCTTATGCCATATCCAGGATAATTGAAGTAGACTTAAAAATAAAAAAATAAAATTCTGCTCTTTCCTGTGGCTCCCTAGTTCCCAGACCATCCCACAGATCAGCACACCAATATGACTGAGCAAGTGCCAAGGCCCAGGACTTTCTGGAAACTTGGGCAACACTGGCTGCATCAACTTCTTCTATCTCCATGTTCTTCATAGTCAGAAGGACACCATTACCCTAAAATTTACCTAGCATAAGAGTTTTTCCCCTGATTTTTCACATCTAGATTTTTCTGATCCCCAGGAAAAGTAGCAGAAGATTTTGGACAAGCTCGGAATGAGCACACACCTGGGAAAGCCTATCCCTTCTTTTAAAAGCAAATAATTTATAGAGTAAGGAGAGAACATTCAGAGAGCTCAGGGCTCTCTGATTTCCAGGAATAAGCTATAAAAGCCATTTAGATTGTCTTAAAATACTTTGGCATTTCCCTTTCATATTTCCAAAGCAATTTCAAATGTAAGGTGATAGGTAGTACAGACCAACTTTGAAGGACTGCCACCGGTGAAGGGAAATGTAGCTGTGAAAATGATTACATGGATCAATAGGGTTTTACCTTTATCATTTTCGTTTGACTCTAGAACACTTCCTCTGCCCAGGTTTTCATAGAAACCTGCAGACACACTGATAGCAGAATCATGTACTGCTAGGCTCAGTGGGATGTGGCACTTGCAAAGAGCATGAGTCATTTGCCCTGGAGCTGTAGGAGCAGAGAAGATCTGAAGATCTAGATCAAATAGGTGAATCTGCAGCATCTGACACAGTTTAAGAGGTTAAGCCTATTTATAGAAAAATGAGGGTAATTTTCATAGCTGAAGGGATTGTATTTTTTTTAATAAATTCATAATAAACTCTAAGGAGGAGAATACTGAGATCTGTATCCAGATAACTCTTTGGAGATGAGAGGAAGTTTGTCCAAGACAGGGATCAAGTTGAAGGAACCAGAAACTCAAGAGTGCATTATTCTCAGTGCTTTGTTTTTTATCCACTCACAGGATTAAGCTATGCTTCCAGGACAGTACAGAACATCCCTGTGGAGCCAAATTGGTGCTCTCCCTGCCTGGTGCATAGGTGAGACCCATACAAATGCATTTGAAAGGGGAGAGAGGGACAGAATGGATGTACATCCATGGGGAAACAAGTCCCTTCTTTCCAGGGGAATTTCTGTTTGTAGTTTCTCTTATTTTTTCTTCTATAGTCAAATATAAGGTTTATAAGCATTATTAAAAGAGGACAGCATTTTGCTCCTCTAATGACATGAAATTAAGTAAACATACTTGAACAAACAAACTGTGAACTACTAGCCTTACAGTCCTGTTGGTAGCTCACACCACTTTTCATTCTGGTCATGTTATTTTCCTGTGTCTGTGGATTACATCTCACAGCAGAATCAGAAGAAGCTTACTTTCTCAGGAAGCATCATTAGCGTAGTTATGTGGCATCATCAGTAAGTGAGAAAGGATGGGACTTGCTGAGTTGTTGTGGGTAAAACATTATTTCTTCTATGTCTCCAATGCCACATTATTAAAATAGGAATGATACCAACTTCACAAAGGTATTTTGAATGAATCCACTAAAGCTTAAAAACCGTTGCCTTTTGTGAAGTGCCAAAGATTGCTTTTGTACAATCCTACTGCAACTACTTGCTCTTTAGGAAGTAATTGTACCTATAGAAACAGTGCTCTTAAATTAGTATGATCTTAAGTGAACTGGTAATCACCTGGATAAGCATAAAGACTTAGAAAATTAATATGGTACATTTTAACTGAGGTTATCCCCCCCAAAAACAAAAAAAGAACAAAAACAAAACAAAACAAAAAACACCTCAAAACCAAACAACCAAACAACCAAACAAAAAATATAATAGAGCTGAAATTAGCCCTCCCTTCATTTTCCCAAAATGTGAGTTTTTTTAAACTGCTTTCTATAGAAATCAAGGATGAATTGAATACAGAGTTATAGAACTACTGGGAAAACAGGGCCGTATGAAAAGCACACAAACACTAGCACAGGTTTGCAGGTATATTGTGCCCATGGACTAGTGGTGCTTTCACTTAAGCAAATGTTTTTCTTGAACATAATCTCTCAAGCAAGCTTGTAGATTTTAAAATCATTTATTTGAGGTCATCTGAAACTTTTTTCTGAATTCAGAGTAATGATATATGGAGCACTCCTTGCATGCATTTCATTACCAAACTTGAAATTTCAGATCATGTCAAAATATGACATTTACATAACATGCATTTCTACATCCGAGATCTATAGGACCAGATCTTTGCTTGTTCTCTGGAAAAAGCAAGATTTTCAGTCCTTTCAATGTTTTTACACCAGCCTTTCTAAGATGCCTTGTTATAACGTCCTTTCAGCATCTGGTTTATTTTAAAAGGATAAAAATGCATCAGTCTCACACATTCTTGCTACTTTCAAGCTTCTCCAATTACATTATTTACATTAATCCATTCTCTTTTTTCGTTATGGTTTTTTTCTTAGTTTAAGTTTCATATACCCAGTGGCAAGGACAGAGACCTGCAGAGTGTGTTGTTTTTAAAAACCATTTTATTTTGTCTGCTCTGTGATGAAAATATCTCTGCAAATGTAGGATTGCAGGGATGTTTGGGCACCTGCCATCACTCTTATTAACTTTAAGCTGATCCTAAGAACTGGCAGTACTTGACTATCCAGTTCCCAAGTAGCATTTGTGAACTGCAGGAGTCCTTCAATCTTATCTTCCAAGCACGACTCCTTGGGTTCCTGCACTCACCACCTGTCTTTGTAAGCTCAATTCATCCTGAAATCTTAAAGTTATCATGAGACATCTCCATTCTTTGGCCCCTGTGCCTCTGTCTCAGTACAAAAGGGGACATGATGTGAAGATACCCAAGTTGGCAACTCAGGACACTCAACAGAGTACACTTCATCTGCACTTGTGCAAGTCAGAATTCCCTAATTTTTGTCCTGGATCTTGATGTGATAGTAGATGGGTCAAATGCTTCAAAGCAGCTTTGTGGCATTGGTTAAATCTCCCAGGACTAGAATGGGGCTCCTTGGTGCTCCACTGTTTCTCACACCTTCCCAAAAACAGCTCCCCTCAGCATGCTTCAAGTGAGGTTAGCAAATCAATTAACTGCCTTTGAAAATTCTGGCCTTGGTCTTTTATGATGAGATTCTCTTGATAATAGCACTGCCTGGGGTGAGTAAAGAGCTCTCCTTGTTTTCCTCAATCAGAATTCAAGCAAACTTGTACTGACCTCTTCATTTTGGCCATTTGATTTCAATGGGAAATGGACTGCACAGGGAACTTGGACCTCAAGCCTTGTATATTTTCTCTAATATTCTTTTATCTTCACTAAAAAACATTTACTAATATATTAAGCTAATGTTTCTCTACAGAGGGTCACACAGAGTTCAGCATGCATCTTGCATCCAAAGATTTCTCCAGGTCTCTAGTGTTAAGTTTTTCTAAACAGGTCAGGTATTTACTTGCTGTTGTTGAAGGGAACAAGCAGAGCCCTTCTAGTTGACATCTAAAATAATGAAAGGAAAACCATATGTAAACCATACTTTCTGGAAATAAACTAACCCTTCTACATTTACAGGGTCAGGGGAGTATGAGTGACCCCACATATCCCCATGTGACTGCCCAAGTTTCTGCACAGCACAGGAAAACAGGTCACACAGATGTAGTTACAGAAGTTGAAATGGGGATGCAGGGAACATGAGGAAACACTGCCGGATTGAGAGTAACAGGTGGTTCCTCTGCGGCATCCATGAGGGATGAGTGGAGCTGGGTGCTGAGACCCACCTCTACTGAGGCGCCTGCACGACATGGGGTGGAAAAGTATCTGCAGGGATGGAGCATCATGGAAAATACACAGAGGAACCAGCACACGCAGCATCAGCCCTTTCCTATAATTGGCCCTGCAAGGAGCTTTGAAGAAACCTGACCCTGTGATAAAGGCTGTACCTAAGGACTTTGGAAACACAGGGTTTAGGCACCTGCTGTTGCAGACTGTGTCTGATTATTAACAAATATCTTGACCACGATGCATGGATCCCAGTGAGTGCTTAAATACCTTCATAGACGTGAGTGTTGCTGTCTCAGTTCTCCTGTTTCCTTTCCATGATGAATAAAAAATAGCTGTTCTCTACCTCAGATGTCGGAAAAGACAAATACATTTTGCTGTGTCAAATTCTATTTGAAATGAAGTTCTTATTTTAGGGGCCACTCAACTCAGAAGAAATAACCCATTCCCATGTTTTCAGCTCAGCAGAGGCACCTCAGGTGACCTTGCAAGGTTTTTGCCTGGCAGAGATACAGGTCACATAGAGGTGGTGACAGAAATCCAAGCAGAGCACTGTGATCCAGAGAAGATTATCAAGCCCCAGCAGCTATGGGAGTGAACTCATAGCAGATCAAGAAGAAAACAATTAGCACAAGGTTTCAAACAGTCTCTGGGGAAGCTCAGGAAGAACTCTTACAGACATTTTAGTATCTCACATGGACAACGAGCTTGGTTATGCATCATCCTATGCTTCGTGTGAGCACTGGCATGTAGTGTGTACATGAAATACTATCCAGCTTTAAGTCACAGTTTACCTCCAATTCATGTTCTTCAACCTATCCAAGAGAAGGAAGAGCCATATTTTTACATACTAAGCTTACAGGAATACACTGCTGCCATGTGACAAAGGGTTTTCAAAAGATACAGCCAGACCCTCCCTAGTCCTATTGACCTTTTCCTATTGATGACTAACATCAGGCCTGCCTGTATGAGCAGAAAGCAAACAAGTCCATAGTGGCAGTCCCTTGGCAGGGACTTTGTTCACCTTTCAATGCCAGATTTAATAAATCTGGATGGCACTTATTGGAATAGATTTTCCAGCAAGTGGCATGCCAAAGTCTTGATGAAGTCAGGCCTTCTGTCTACTGTCTATCTGCCTTTTGCCAGTTCAAAAGAGCTATCCATACTGGAAAAGCAAGTCCCAAGAAGTATTTCAGTCCAGAGCACACAGCTAAACCTGGCCTAGCAATAGACTGTAGTAAAAAGAGGTCATTAGTGCATGGCCTTCAACCTGTTATTCTACACAATCACCAAACTACTGGAGGTACTTTCAAGTGTCTTCCTATCTGTTTTATGGGAAATCTTTCCTGGACACTGGAGCTGGAAGGTGTACAGGCATGGGTATCTACTGAGGGGCAACAAAGTAGAAGTGAGTCCACCACCTTATCTTGCAGAGTCTTTATAGTAGATTGACCCAAACAGCTGATTACAAACATGTGACGATTTTAGGATATGAGCAAAGCTAATTCCCAGCTCATGGCCCAAGCCTGTCCTTGCAAAATATGCAAAAGTAGACATTGTTCTCACCCTAGATTATGTTATAGTTTCAGTTCTTTTTGTTCCCTTGTGTCAATAGGAAGTATGTTCTCTAGCATCTGTATCAGGCCCATTTGCACCAGTCCCCGATGGCTGCAGAGCTGCAAATTCTGCTTGTGGGTGGTGACTTTGCCTCCTGATCTTTTGTTTTTGAAATGCAGCTGCAGAAGAGAGGAACATGGCATCATTATTGCTGTGAAAGGTCTTTTCATCCCCTGTGGTTTCCGGGTTAGAGCTGTGTTGGCTGAGGATTCCTCCCCCAGGGTGGAGGAGTAATGAAAATGCAGCCTAAAACAGGATCAGGAGGAAGATGTGAAAATGAGCGCAAATGCACAGTGTATGAGTCAGTGCCACAAGGAATCTCTATCTTGTAAGTCAAGATCACACCTCCTCTTGGTATAGCAGAGCTGTTCCCACACAAGGAGAAGGCATCATGTGGTGTTCAGCATCTTAAAAAGGACTTAGGTCCTGACTGAAAGTTTAATAGTGGGAAAATATTTTCAGGTCTGTAACATTGCAGAGAAGGGTAGAGAAAGCAAGTATGACACACTGCATTCATTATTGGCTGTAAAATAATATGGACCAGGCACTGAGGCCAAATCCTATGCATGTACAAATCAACAAAACCTCACTGACGCTAAACTGATGCTGAACTGATTAACTCTGCTGATGAACTGGCCTTTGTCATCAAAAACAGTTCTTGTACTCTCATGGGGTGTTATATTTTAAAATTTTCATTAATGGTCTCACAACAGACTGTTCCCAGGAATCAAACTATAGCTTTAGCACAAGGAGCAGGCAACATGGGCTGAGAAATATCCAAAACAACAGTTCAACTGTCAAATGTCTCCAGACTCCCAGACCCCATAAATCCACAATCCATGACAGCCTGGAGTAGCCAATGGCTGGAGCTCAGATTAGAGCGTGTAGGTTCTCCAAGGCAGACACCTAGTCCATCAGAATGGGAAGAATTTGTCCCCAGGAAAGGTGCCAAGGCCCAACAGAGAAATACCTTCTCCTCTTATGTAAATGTGGACAGGGCAAGGCAGAGTCAAGCCCAAAGAGCAGGGCCAGGTTTGAGCCAAGGCAGGATTAGGCGGTTGACACTCAAAGCACTAGACTCAAAGCACTCAAAGACTAGAGAATCTGCAGTCTGCTCTGAACCAAAGATCCAAGGGACTGGCACAACTGAAGTCAAGGAGAAATGTAAACAGAGTTATTTTTATTGCTGTATAAGGGGGCTGGATGGGACACAGCAACAATTAGTGGGACTGCTGGTGAGACTGCATCACAGACCTAACCACTGGGCAAGCATCAGCCCCCTTCACCACCTTCTAGAGAAGTTTATCAAGCCCTGCCTCTCCCAAGGAGCTGGGTGCAGTAGGGAAGCAGAGCTGGAGACGAGTTGGGTCTAGTTTTCCATCCGTCCAGACATTATGCTTGACACCAGCCCATCACTTCTTTGGACAGGCTCCACCAACGTCCGCAGAGCAGCAGCATGACTCACCACCTGGTCAGCTGTCATGTGCAGGCAGAGCAGTGTGTAGCACTGTGCAACTGTGCAGCAGCTCAATGCTGAGCCTGCCTGCAGGCAACTTTGGAGCCCAGGGAGGCATCTCACATTCTTCTTCCCTGAGTGAGGCTCATCCGGCCGCACCCAGCTGCCTGCCACGTCACACCAGGTGTTCCAATGCCAACCCTAACTCCAGCAGCTCTCCTGGGCAATGCAAAAAAAGCCCTTCCAGGAGAGAAGGTGCCCTCGGAGCGGGTGTTTATATGGTTTTGGGACAACTATTTCCAAGGGAGAGCAAGATGAGGGTGACTCAGCCCCCACTGCAAGCTTGAGCATCCTACCAGACTGGGAGACACCTTGAGAAACTCTGAACAGCAGAGACCCAGGGCTTGCCCTAGGACAGCAGCCTGGGCCATAGCTGCCACCCTTGGCACCCATTTCACAACTGGTTGCTCGGAAGTAACCATGCAGATGTGCAGCTGCAAAAGCAGAGTGATATCGGTCCCCCCTTGGATCAGTAGGACATGGCTAGAGGCAGGGCCTGGGCCATAATGGGTCCACTCTCCACATCTCCTCTTTCAGGGTTGGGCTGTGACATAGAACACTGTATTATAAAATCTTCTGTGTAATTTCCCACAGTAGCTGGTCTCTGCTGTGTTCGGTTTATAAGCACAATGACTATTTCCTAAGTGCTAGACTGACAAATGCCACTGGTATCTGAGATTCAAAATGTTCCCAAATAAACATCATGTTTCCAAGGGCACATGCACATCTTCCTCTCTTCTATGAATTCGCACAGCTAGAACCTGGTGAACTGCTGACAAGGCACAAAGAGGAGTAAGATGCAGGTCATCCTCTGGAGTCCATCCTGACTTACTTGAAAGCAGACCTTGTTTCAAATACAAAGTGCTGGGTAGAAGATGCCATTTGTCACTCTTGGGAGCAGATTTTCACTGTAGAGGTACCAGTCTAATTTACAATAAATTGCCTCATAATGTGCAAGTGATTTATGCCACTCTTCAACTATAAATTATACTTACATCCGCTCTGTAGTATCTTTACATTGCTAAAGTGCAGTAATGTAGGGTAAGTGATATGGATAATTTGTCTACAAGGAGAAATTCATCAGAATAACTGTGTGCATGAAGAAGACTTTTTTCATCTTGGAAAATATTCTGTCTAGTGTCCTCATGTGAGAAAAACATTTACAACACAGATTTGATCTGCAGGCGTTGTTTCCCGTGACCCGAACACCACAGATATGTTCTATATCTTCCTCTGAAATGCAGTCAGGAGTTATGAATCTATTCTGTAATTAGCATAATTTTTGTTCACAAAGATCCCCAGCAGAGAGTGGAAAGCAATCTAAGCTGTGAATGAGGATAAATTTGTCCTGTTTGCTTTTTTCGGTTTGCTTTTCCTGCATCCGGAGAATATATCTCTTCCTATTATAAGCTATTTTTCCAGGGTGATTTTACTTACAGTAAAAAATGAGTATTGTGAAATCAACTGTTAAATTTAGATCTTTGGGCTGTTTTCATCAAACAAAAACACGGGGATTTGTAGCTGTCAGCTTCCCTAAAACTGATTCATACAGAAAGACCAAATCCTGAGCTTAATTAACTTAAGGTGGTTTCCAGTGATACTGGAGACACAGGCATGAAACCAAGGTGTCTTTGGACCTTAGGATGAGGGATCTTTTGAGCATTTCAGGCAATGACCAGACTGGGAGACATAGCTGGGAGAGAGCCACTTTAGTGGTTTCTCACTACAAGCTTCCTCCTGAAACTTTTGGAAGAGGAAAACAACATTTTTGGTTTCTCATTTTTCTTTCTATTTTAGGATATTACTTTGGCTATAGTTGGAGCTTTCTAGCTTTGAGAGCCAAATTCTACCTTTACATCAGCAGGACATTTTATCTGAAAGGAGAAGAAGAACATTGGCTGGAACCCACCAATTCTGTGGCTGGGATAATGCTGAATCTTCTTCAAGAGGAGGCAGTTTTGGTACTACCTGGACCACTAAAAACAGATGGCATGTTTGTAGTAGGGGCTAAGTCCTCTCATAAACTGTCTGATGGCTTTTGAGCCCAGATTGCTTAATATGCTGAATTACAGACAATTCATTTATTATTCTGGATAGAGTATTTTAGTCCAACATGTCACAGAGATGAACACTATACATAAAACAATGACTCTGAAGTTCACAGCAGCATTTTCTCAGAAAAGATGTCCTTCTGGTTCACTGGTAAAAGCAATGTCTTACCAGCAGAACAAATCAACTAGTTACTGGATAAGCTCCTGCCTTCAGAGTTGCATTTTAGTCTTGGAGTTTAGTCCAACATCTAAATTCTGAGCCAAAAATCTGGTATCTGCCAGCATGAGTTTTTATCCTCCTCTGTTAGTCCAGCAAACACAAACAATGGTCTGAGTGATACTATTTATTTGCAGGAATTGGTCACATCACTTAAAGCTTTTATGTGGAGGCTCATTTTTTTATTGTATTTTATGCCCTTTACATCAGGTTATTTTGTCCAAGCCCTGGCCCTTTGTCACCTCTGTGTGGCTTTTTCTAGGGGAAAAAACCTATAGCTTGCTGCCAGACTGACTGTTGCTGATAGCTTGTACAGCATAAACTAAATTAAAATCATGCATAAAATCATGCATAGGTCAGAAAATAAGGTTTCCATGTGAAGAGGCATAATTCCAGTGCTACCCTTTTGTGTCCCTGTTAAATGTTACGGGACCTGTTATTAATGCATTTTATGCTGCCAACTGTATGGGCCTTTCACTGGTAAAGACCAAGAAAGCACTGAAGTTGTCCTGCTGGAGAAGGAAAATGATATGTTATGAGAGTCACAGAAGACTTTCAGTGGCTCAGAAGGATAGCCCATAGAAATGGATAAAAAAGCAGAGAAACAAATTTCCTGCCTTCTGGAGCACACCGAGGTAACATCACTCCAGTAATGAACTCCTGGCATTTCTGAAAACAGAGTTTGCATGGAAAGCAGACACTTCATGAAAAATGTCATACAATTCAATTTTACCTTTTCCTGCTGGAAACATTGCAGCCAGACTTTTGCTCCTTTTCCTTTTTCCTTTCTACTGTTAATGATAAAAATATTTAGGCACGTTGTATTGACAACACATGGGCTACAGCAGCAGAAAAGAGAGGATTTGGAAGGCAATGTCCTCTTCTGCCCTTTGTGCTATCCATGCCTGGGGAACAGGGGGATATTTTTGGAATATTATTTTAATAGCAGGGAGGAGCTATCAGGTTTCGTTTCATCTGTTGGTTCTGATCTGTGGTGCCAATCAAGCTACAATTTTAAATTACAAAGTGAAGTCCTATCTGGTGAGGAGCAAAAAAAAGAGACAATGCCCTACTTCACAGTTGGAGTGTACCTGCGGCAATCTGCACTTTCACCACTAAGCCTATGTTACTGCAATTACTGTCTGCCTCAGACTTACTGATTTGAAGCCTATTATGTCAGCTTAGTCAGTCAGATCGGTGCAGTAATGCTCTGCTCTCCATACTTCAGCCCATGGAGAGAGAGAAAATGGCTTCCTCTTTCTAGAGGGACTGTGAATTTTCTAACAGTGTGCAGCAGCACACAAATTCATGGCATAACTGACATCCTCTAAATCCTCAAGTCTTTATCCAAGGCTTTCTCAGGAAGATCCATCCAGACCGCACACCTCAGTAAAGAAGGATCAACAGGAGCATGAATTACACACCCACACATTCCCCTCCTCTCTGGGAATAGCATCCATCTGTGCTTTCCATTTTGTCCCTTCTTTACAGCCAAGAAATTTTTCAGCCATCTTGTTTTTACACCAACTAATGTTGGAACAGCTGATAATTGTACAGTGTGACAATGCACTGAGCATATCTGTTTATATCCAGATAAGGCCGGGTATTGGGATGGGGAATGGCTTTGAAGATCGCTTAAAAGATAAGGGAGTTGAGTGGTATCCCCAGCTGACTTTTCTTGACAAATACATTTGACTATAATCTTGCAAAATCATAGCACTGGGGAAGGGTGAAAAGGGATCAACTGTTCTTAATATATCAGCCATTTTTTAAGATCTCAGCTACAGTAAAATCACACCAGAAGATAAGGTGGCTTCCAACTCTGATGACATGAGCACTTTGGGACTGATCTTGGGTCTGATTTTAAGTTGAATTTACCTTCCCTTTCTCCCTTCAAATTAAATGCTCTATTAAAAGACAGCAGGGAGGATTTTTCCAAAGACATTGTGAAATTAGTTGAATGGGAAAAGTAATACATTTACATTCTGGGTCACAGGGTTGTATATTGTCTACACTGCTACAATGATCTAATTTAGCTGGAGGAGTTAGACTCCAATATGATGACAAAGGCGTTTGTGCACAGGCTAAACAGTAACAGCTTTGTACAAGGTAAATGTCAGCGCATGGGAACAGGGGGGAAAAATGGGTCCAGGCAGATTAAGGTAGCTGTCTTATAATGTATCTCTGCATTTCAAATAGCTCACAGATCTAAAACTTCAGCTGTTCAATCAGCAGTCACCTCTTCAAGGTTTCCTAATTCTCCTACACTACACACACTGCCATGATACATATTTTCCACAGACACATGATGAGATCTCCATTAGGGCCCATGTGTCTGTCATTAGCCTCCCACACTAGAGCTAATGTCCTTCTCATAATGGATCTAGATATAAAGACATACAGAACACATCCCCTTCCAGAAAATATTTCCAGACCTTTTATCCATTAAGTTAAGCACAGTTGTATTATCTGAACTGCTGCATGCTGAATGTTGGATGTTCGACTGAAAGATGAATGCTGTAGGTGCTTACATGAGTTTCACGCTCAGTGGAATAGCTGATCACTAAACTTGGATCTAGAAGTGTTTTCCTTCCAGCTGGTGTACCTACAGTGGTCGTGCTTTAAAAGTCATCATACACTGCATAGTGCTCAACACCCTCTAATATATAGCACGGTATCTGCTGGGAATCTTTTTTCTCAACCACCAGCTCTGCTTTCAGACAGCAGGGCTGGGGGAAGGGTACTGAAGCCATTGGCAAAAAGCCTCATTAGAACCACTACAGAGTTTCAAGCTCTAGTATTCCTTAGGGACACACACACTGCAAGATTTAAGAACAAAACCTGCTGCACTAATATCAGCAGGAAAGTTGCCAGCAGCAGCTGCAGACGCTAAATTAGCTGTTCTGGCAGCAGTAGACTGTTTTGCATTGTTAGATAGATACAGCTACTGTTCCCCACCTAGTCTAGGCAAACACCTGGTGAGTTAGAGCAGAATAATCTTAAAATTAAATACAAACTTAGGAGCATTCTTTTTATTTTTTTATATAATATGAGTGGGAAATCACATTAGAGAATATAGATCTGAAAAAAAGAAACTCCTGCTCCCAGGGACCTGCAACCTAAACAACAGGCTAGAACACACTCAGCTGATAAACTCGTTCTTGCAGTCAGTTACTGAAATTTAACAATTTCCTGCCTGTGAGGTGAGTCAGGGTAACTGTCCCAGAGCACACTTCTGACTCCAGTGCAACCAAGGTAATCTGCCCTTGTGTACAAGTGGGAGGCTGATTGAATCACCCTGCAGCTGGTGCATGTGAGGAGCATGGAGCCATGGCCATTCCTGCAGCTCTCCTCATACCCAGGGAGTTGTTAAAGCTTAAGTTTTTAAAGTTGTTAAAGTTGTTGTTTGGCTATCAAAAAGCAAAAGAAAAGTTCTCTCCTGAGCCAGGTTATGTACTTTTGATCAATGGGACAAAATTTTCTCCTGAACTGGCCTTTAATTGTAATGTGGCAGCTCACATATCTTACCATGAGCCAAGGAAGGATGACAGGTAACTTCTTTTTTCCCTGGGAGACAGGTTTGTAGTGGCTGGGTAGAGCACCTAACTTCTTCTGCAGAGCTCAGAGGCTCTTCATGTGCACCAGCTCTTGCCAATAAAAATCAAAAATCCATGTCCCACCCATGTAGGTGGCCTACTCATAGTTCTCCTAAATTAGGACCCCACTGAGCTTGCTGAGTTATTCAGAGCCCTTCAGTGCCATATTCCAATTTTATTATGTCTGGGATTAATTAATTTTTCCATCAACACCAACTGCCTGAACCCCAGTCAAAATATAAAGGGGCCTTTTTTGGCTTTGAGATATTGTCATGTCAAGCATGTTCCTCAACCTCTGGGAAAGGATCTTGGAATACTCTCTAAAATTTGCTTCTACCTACCAGCCAAGTGTTGAGATGAACAACTCAGCGCTAGGCTGTGTAATTGCAATGAGTAAGAGACAGGACTTGTCTTCTGAATGGGAATACCCTCAAAACAGCAGGGTTTTATTTCCTGAAGTTTTAATTATATTTCAAAATTTAAAAACCATGCCATTAGATTTGTATTTGTTTATTTATTTATTTTATTTTGTTTATAAATTGGGTACTACTTAGATCTTCCTTCTATTTTACAAGGAGAAGATTGCTTCTTTCCCAGCTAAATCATGGAAAAGATGTAACTGCAGCCATCTTACTCTGAATTCATTCCTCCTGTTGCAGGTACCAATGTTGTGCCCTTTGCTTGCAACTACTAGCTCTGAACTGGTGAAAAAAATCTTGGAGAGTAACTCTCTCAAAGTATGTCTGGGCTGCCTCCCCTTTTTCAGCAACTTCTAGGAGATGGGTTCCCACTGAGTGCAGAAAGACTAAGAGATCACAAAAATGCAGTAGCCACTCATCATCATTTCAGCACAGTGTGTGCTGAAAAATCCCTGCTTGTCATAACAGTGATACTGTTGTGACTCCTTGGCACTTTCTCTGCAAACCCACTTGCTTCCTGGAAAAACCAGGCATGCTCAACTCTAGGCCTGGCCAAGAAAGTCCAGATGCTTTATTGCTTCATTCTCATGCTGTGTTTAGATTTTTAATGCTTTCATGTGAAAACACATGGGAACCTTAAGTCAATACTCTATTTATTTCTTCTGTAAAGTCACTTCTTGGTGTGAGAGTTAAAGGTTACAAGCACCGAATGGCTGTTGGCTCCAGAGATTACTCTTACAAAGCAAATCAACAATGATTTTTATTTCTGTTTATCTGATGCTTGCAGAACATTACATACCATGTAAACATCACCAGGCACCAAGGGGGGAATTGAAAGTGAGGACTGGTTAAGTCTGCACACAGCACAGGAAAGCATAAAAAAAGTAGATTAAAAACTGTTGTTGCTGAGCCACAAAGTGTTTGCCTCTACTGGAGCAATACCAAGCCTGAGAGAGATGAAGCCAAAGCCCTTCAATACCTACTGGAAGGTAAAAGATCAAATGTGCAGTAGCCTTCAGCAGGAGGTCTGATATTAAGAAGTTCAGTTTCCATGCAACTGTTCATAGAAAAGTAAAAGGACTATAACATTACTTTACTTGTATGTATTCAGATTAAGAATGCTGGCATTGAGGTTGCCTGTGGGAAGTGATAGGCAGAGCAAGAGAAAGGAGCCAAACTAGTATGATGCCTCATACCTGCTCCTCTAAAATGCCTTGGGTATGAGGGATGGCCCTCTGAGGAGCTGTGTCCTTTTAATCACTTCCTAGGAGTGAAGGGAAGAGTTTGTCACCTGTTCCAGGACACATAAATCCTTGCAGTCCTGGTTCTCAAAATTATGCATAAGCTTCTCTATAGCAAAAAGGCCTGATACATTGGCATCTTTCCCTGAACTTGCCAGTGCCAAGTACTTAAGCACCACTACATAGCCTTAGAAAACATAATATTCCTTCTCGATTGTCTTCTTAACCAAAATACAGGGTAATTTGCATTTTCTGAGTCACAGGAGCATGCTTGGAAGTCAGTTTGTAGCTTCTCTGCAACTGTCAGGCTTCCAAATGTGCATTCTGGATTTAAACCGAAAGCTGAGCTTCTCACCCCAAAACTATGCTCCAGATATTGGTGCTGTCAAGAGAAAGCCAGCTATCACAAGGCTTACGATAAAAATCAGAAAACCAGCAATTATCCTTCCAGCAAAGCATTCTTTGTAGCTATGAATATCCAGCTGAATCTCAGCTATGTGGTTTAAGAGACAGAAATTAGTACCTCCGGCCGCATGAAAACAAGCTTTAACTATATTAACTCAAGAAGGTCACTCCATGCTGCTCACCAGCACCCATACTGACCCAATGGGCATTCCAACAGAAAGCAGAAATATAGAAAACAGTGGTGGTAGTTTTAAGTCATAGATGTGATGGATAAAGAATAGATGCAAAAATAGGTAGAAAATGGCAAAAAAGACCAATAATTACAATACTTCTCTCCTGAGTTCAAGCACATAGCCCAAGAGGCCCCGTTCAATTAAAGATGTATTTGGTAGAGGTCCCACATGAAGCTTGCAGCGCTATTCCTGGCCACACTCTGGGTGAGCTACGCTGGCAAGGAATGTGTGCTTCAGGAATGCAGCTGGACAGGCTGTGTTTAGGAAAAGTTGTGTATCCTACCAACAGGGTGGAGGATCGGAACTCTCTAATAACCACCCTCCTCTCTCCACAGGAGGTTTTATACAGCACATGACCCTACTGCCCTTTGCTACAATCTCCTGTGGCTGCACTGTGCACTGGCCACCCACAAGATCCAGCCACCCCAGAGCAGCTCTGTACCAGCCCCCCCTGTCAGGCAGGGATGCTCACTGTGTCCCAGTGATGCTGCCAGGGTGGTGTTGAGGCAAGGAAATGCAGATCGACCCAGGCTGGAGCTTACCCCAATGAGGCAAGCATCCTGAGAAACTTCTGTGGCCCCTTCATTGAGACTGAGCAGCTGAAGTTCTGGCTTTCATGGAAAGCACCTGCTGGTGCAGGAGAGGGATTTCTCACATATGGAAAAACAAGCTGTTCTGTAAAACAGGTAGTTCTAGGTTAGAAACATGTAAGGGACAAGAGGCTCAGCTAAGGGTACACCTTCAAATACAGACAGGAACAACTTCTTAGGCTGCTTCCCCTACAGTGTTTTCTGTAACATGTCCACGAAATGTGTACTTGCACAGTGAGAAAAACATCTCTTTTCAGAGCCCATGAGTAAGGGTAAGTTGCTGTGTGGTGAAACTGTCAGATTTTCTCCCTCATCATGTTGAACAGGGGCAGCATGCCTAATAGGCAGGGCTGTAACCCCCTGGCACCTTCCCAGACCTTGCCTGGGGCCACCTTTCACCTTTGGAAACTACCCTGATGAGGGATGGCTTTTCGCACTACGGAAACAGCTGCTTTCTGCAGCCTACTGGAGGGACAGAAGGGCAGAAATTTCACACTCCATTCCCTCCATCTGTGTTCCCACCTTCTCTTCCAGCAACATCCGTCCTCTGCAGCAGGCTTGCCCTTGGACTGCACCATCCTTCTACCTCTGAAGGCTCCAAATCACTTTAGGAGACAGGAAAATGAAGATGCATCAGAGCTGCAAAAGGGAGTGCCTAACATTAACCACCTCCCTGCAACAAGCATCCAGAGAACGAGAGCAGTGGGGGAAAAAATGAAGAATTGGGGTCACCAAACTTGGTCCCCTAAGACTGTGGGCAACCAGGCAGCGATGCTTGTTACACATGGCCCACAAAAGCCACAGATAACATTGCAGCACCAAGAACAAATTTCAGACTTATTCTAAGAGCCACAGCCATGATGTGGCAGAAGGAGGATGGCAGAGATGAAAGCCACGGCCACCATATGATATCCCCAGAATAATTACAGGAGCTCACTGATTACTCTAGGAGGTCAGCCATGACCTGCACTACAAAGCCAAGCCAAGCCAACCCCACTGCTGCCTTGATCTTTGCAACTGTTGTACCCTCAGAGCTTACTGCCTTTCAGTGCCTTCTGCTTTCCCCAGCACGGAGGATGCAGCACACACACGGCTGTGGACCTCGGAAAGGCCCTGACACTGATCCAGCTCTTGGCTTGGTTTATTGCTATCCCACAGAGAAACCTGTATCCTGCAGGACTGTTGCCACATCCAGTTCAGGCGCCACTGGCTTCATGCCCATAGCAGCTCTGTACTCCAACTCTTCGTTGTGGAACTGGATGTCCAGTACTAACAACTCCTGACTGCAAATTCCCAGGCTTAATGTAGTGGGCAGGAGGTGGAGACACCTTCTGACATGAAAAATATATATTTTCTATGAAATCATATCTCCAACCCTGTTGTGAGCTACATTGTACACAATTTACTACAAGCAAGAAATAATTCTCAGATATACTTCCAATCTGACAAAATACAAATCTCTCAGGCTATTCCTCTTCTCAGTTGGTTTGCTGACATTAATTTGCTGCCAGCCTCCTGCCTCTTTTGGATATACCTATGGCACGGGGAGGAGGGAGGATGGGCTGGCCCATTGCATGCGATGTATGTGGAAGTTGGCTCACAGACAACATCCTGCAGTTTGTCTTTTGTGCACAGGGAACTGCCAGTACTATTGTGGGTTTCTTGTCTCTATTATCTGTCCTAAGCACATCACCTCGTATTTAGGGGTGCATGTCTGTGAACTGAGGTAAAGCCAGGGCATGATTTTACTTTTCCTAAATATTTTCTATTTTTACAACAAACCCACTTGCAGGTATTTGGCCAGGGAACTATATTCCTCTCCCTCAGATTCCCAAGGAGCTGCTACTCTGCACTGCTGCCATTTCAGTGTGAAGCAGG
Organism: Neodrepanis coruscans; assembly: GCA_013400695.1. Taxonomy (NCBI): domain Eukaryota; kingdom Metazoa; phylum Chordata; class Aves; order Passeriformes; family Philepittidae; genus Neodrepanis; species Neodrepanis coruscans. The sequence continues at coordinate 5,084 of VYZS01083714.1, read as the reverse complement.
CTTCTCCCTGCTGAGATCAAGTAATTCCCTCAAACTACAGCAACAGCTGGCAAGACCAAATGACCTTTGGGGCCAGTCTCCTGGCTTGAGTTCCCACTACTGATTAACACAAATGGCCCTCTTACCCCAATATCAGCATCCAAAATCCCATCCAAAAGGTTAAAATCTTGCTCAGACTTTCAGAGGCAATGAAGACAAAGTTTGGTATCCCAACTCTGCCCAGAGCTGCTTCCCTCAGCCTTTCAGCATCCTTTACTGGGTGCTCTTGTACTGCCAGACCCTGAACGTGAGTCATTGGAGGATGCACGTTGCAACTCCTCGACCTCATCCAGCACTGGAACGTGCTTCCAAAGGTGAATCATGGCCCAGCACCTCCACCATGAGCTATGTGACTTGCCCAGAGGAGAAGCTGGTTCCTACACCTCCTTGCATGCCAGCTACCTCCTTGATGAGTACATAAGGTCTAATGGTCACGGGATGGGAAGGCAGGAACTGCTGTGATTTCATCACAGCTGTGACCTGATTGACCCTTCATCACATCATTTACTCTGCTTCTCTGTGGAACAAGAGTCATGAGACTTGCCTGCCTGGTATGAGGATTAATTCTCACCAGCTAATGCTTTGAGGATGAAAACAGAATACATCGCCGGGTGCCGCTGTTGTTGCTGTTAGACCTGTGCCCTGCCCAGGCATGGGCAATGCACAGTTTAGGAGTCTGTGATTTATGTCATTGGTTTCTGAGGACCCCAAAGGGATTCACTGTTGGGTGTATGGAGGGACCCACATCTACCAGGTAGTCACCAGAAGGCTCCTCGGCAGGGGCAGGAAGTTCTCCTCCCATCCCCATGCCCAAAGAAAGACATGATGCAGAGAAGAGCTACTGAATTTTTTGAAAGATAAAGCTCCACAGGACACCTGTGAGCCAAGGCCAGTGAGCCAAGCATATTTCTGGCATTTGCTCTTGCTCAGTGAGTTGCTGCTTTCAGGGAACAGAGGTTTAGAAAAACAAAGCTTGGTCCACATCATGACTCACTGTTCCCAAAGTCAGATGCCCTTCACCATCACTGCATGGCCTTCCCAGATGGAAAACCCTCCTGCAGCAGCACTAACTCAGCTGCTGGCATGCCTAGCTGAGGATGATGGGGCATGGAGGCTACCAGATCTGTTGCCCTTAGGAAATATCCATCAGCTTGATCATTTTTTAGATAAGAGAGACATGTTTGGTCCTGTGGTTTGAGAGCACAGGTTGCCACAGACAAATATGGGCTTCTCGTCTTTTCCCACCAGATGGACTTCTGGGATGGCCCAAGTCTGTGGGATGGGCAGGGTGCTATAAGATGTTCCAAATCAGAGTTTGCTGCCCAGAGTTTGCTCTGAAAGAGTGTTTCAGTCTTTATCTCTGTGTGGGAAATGCATCCTTTAATGTAGACATTGATAATGCAATGACCACATCAATAATTCTCCTGATGACCTGTGGGAACCCAAGGGGGTCATGACATCATGCATTGCCTTTCTGTAAACCAATGCTACTGAGTTTTGCCCAGTGCAGCACCCTCCACCCGCAGCATCAGTGCCCATTTTCACTACTAGAGCTGATGTCCAGTGTTAGCTTTGACCTGCAGTATCTGTATGTACTGATTGTGAATCTACACAGGTTGAAATGGAGATACTGTCCTCACCACCCACCATGCACCAGGGCTGTGTCCTCTCCCAGCTGCACCCTGTGACCACTTCTCAATGTCACCCTGTACTCAATTTGTCCCAAAAATAAAAACTGTGCTGTGGCAGACTTCCCCCCGGCTCAAATCAGCACTGGGCAATGGCAAAGCCACCCTCAGCCGTTCCTGAGTGCCCTCAGATGAAATTCATGAGACATGAGAAGCCCAGCCTTGAAAAGATTCAAGGCTGGAGAGGTGGGGCTGTGTCCTGGAGTTCCAGAAGGCTACATAAGAGGCTGCTTTGATGTCTGTGCAACATGCACACACACATGCACACCGGGCCAGCTTCAAGCAGTTGGTTTCCACAGGGCAAGAAACACCAGCTGTTGTGGACATGCTGCAGCAAGAGTCCTGCAGAAGCCACCGAACTGAGATAGGGAAGGGAACGGTCTCCTTTCACAGCTAAACATGCCACTCTTAACTATTCTGCTGCCGATTCCCAGATCTGTAAACACAGAGCCTCAATCAGTTACAGATGTACGAACTTTGGATAAAATTCCAATGCCTCCACCGGTTCCATTGCTAATCCCTGCACTTTCCCAGGCATTTGTATGGCTTCATTCCTGCCTCATTAACACCTGCATAGCAAAGGCTTGCAAAGGACTGAAGGCAGAGTTTAAGTCATACCTGCAAAGTAAACGCTGAAGTAAAGAAAGGCGGCTGCTGCCCTGCCACACCCCAGTGTGGAAGCACCTGCCAGAGAAGCCCTCAAAACAACCACCCCTCCACAATCTGCTGCATGCAGACAATTGCCACTGCACCCAGCCAGTAAGAGTGGAACAGCTAGGCCGAGCAGATCTATTTTAATCTCTCAGGAAAGGGTCCATTGTCTGGAGCAGTAGTTTCAATTTCTGTCTGTGCCACCATTTCTAAAATGTCAGTACCTGCAGCAGGTCCATCCTGGCTAACTCTGGCTCTCCACCAGCAGAACTGTGAGCTTCACCCTTGGATTTTTTGCTGTGGGTTTTGGGTTTTCGTTTTGTTATAAAATATTTTATCTTTGATTCAGTCTGTGCTACAGTGCCAGTGGTGGCAGGTCTACTGCCACACAATGTTAGAATCTCCAAAGGTTTTAACACACCACACGTTGGTTGAACCAATGGCTCTCGCTGCCTCATGTACTCATTTCTCTATTCATCCCATTTTGCAGACCAGACCCAAATGCACTTCAGAGTTGCTGAGTGATCCTCATTAAAAGGATGAAGGTATTTCCAGTGACTTGGATCTGCCTGGCTTAACTCATTCTACAGGGCAGGACCTGGGTGACAGCTGTTCAGGGACACACTTAGCCTAGTGATGCTGTTGGGAGATTGCCCCATCCCAAGCAGCTCCACTGCTGCAGACCTGGTCCCTCTGGAGTCCCCTGATGTGTGGAGAGTGGTGTCACCTGCAGTGATGCTGTTGAAGGCTTTGACAAGCAGTGATGCTTGTCAAAGGCACGGGGTACTTAAATTGAAGAAGAAACATGCCAAAGATGTTTTTGCAGCTCAAAGCACTCCTGCAGACCAAACAATATCTCCTGACACTCAAAAAATAGCTGGCACTGCTTGTAGAGAAGGTGAGACCACTGTCCTGTAGGGGTGAGTTGGTAAAAGGAGACCTCAGCCCCAGCATCCTTTTATCTGGATTTTAACTGCCACATGCACTGTGGCTCACCACGACTCTCAAGCGCTCTCTGTCCCCAGGGGCTGCAAGAGCCCCTTCACCTATGGCAGCTTTTAGCCCCTGGGTTTTCACTCTTCCTCCTGCCGATCCTGTGTAACACCCACACGGGCAAGCCACAGCAGAAGGTGGAGATGAGATGGCCAGGGGCACTCAATGTTCCTGGAGTGGAGCTTCCAGCATCAGCAGACACCCACCCCACAGCTCTCCTGCCTGCAGAGCTCCCACTCGCTGCACGTGCAGCCTTCCCCACACCTTCAATGCTTGTTTTCATTAGAGTTTTTATTTGGGGGGGGAATAAGCAACGCTGTCACTTGCAAGTGCCAGATGTTGCTACCCCAGGGCAGCAGACAGCACAAACAGGGAACGGCTGGCAACGTGACCCAGATTAGGCCAGTTTATCCCCCCGGCTCACCACGTCTCTTCTCTTCAGTCCCCAGTCCCAGGCACAGGCCAGGTGATGCCACTGGCTGCTTCTCCTCACAGCCACAGTTCTCCTCCCATGGCAGTGGAACTGCTCCCAGACACCCAGGGGTACCCCGTGCACGGGGCTCCCAAGTAACATGGACTTGGCAGTAGGAAAATCCATATATTGAGATACATACACCACAGCACAGGGCAAATATGTAGTAATCCTAATCTAAAACACCCTGTGTCTTTACAAAATGAGCCATAGCACATTCCAGGCTGGGAATGTACCCCCTCGACCTGAGCTCAGATGAAAAAACACGTGTTCAATATATAACAGTTTTACTAACAAGTGCCAGTCCATGCCTAAAATAAATTATGTGTATACAGCATAATTATGTGTATACAGCATATATATTTTAATATAAAATACTGTCTTATATGTATATGTTTATATAGCTTCCAGTCATACATATTTATCTGTAAAATATGAAAATAAATAGCATTGAATATAAAACCATAATGCATATAAACCCACAATAATATATAAAACATAGATAAATGTTATACATAAATGTTATGCATAAAATATTACACCAGTATAAAATATGCACTTATAAAGCATACATTTAGAAAACACTCTATTGATAATATTTTATATATATAAGATGTTCTCTGTATAGAGCCACAAGTAAACTATTATATATATGTTATGTGTTCAAAAGGTTCTAAATTGATGGCTTTTAAAAGAGACAGGAGAAATCAGCCCCTATGTCTGCCCTCCCTAGCACTCAGTTCTCTCTTCATCTGCTTCTGCAGGCTGAACCCAACTGCACTTCAGAGTTGCTGAATGATCCTCTTTAAAAGGATGATGGTATTTTCAGTGATGTGGATCTGTCTAGCTTAACCCACTCTGCAGGGCAGCACTCACTTCTATGTTTCTATAATGATAATTTTGCAATACATATATTTTACACTACTATTATATTGTAATATTATATAACACTGTACACTATTGTACTATATAATATTGTAACACATAAATATCCAGAACAAATCCATAAGCATGCAAAAACACGGCCGTATAAATATTTCTATTATTCGTATCAAGAAATCAAACGTGGCATCTATAGGCGGCACTGAAATATGCGGAGAACGTTATTTTTACATATGTTTGCATTCTGCATTTAATGTTGCACACACACGACGCAGACACGCACGGAAGCTGTCACGCACAGCACAAAATTCGGGAGTGGGATTATGGATGGGAGACACCCCTGGCCCCGCCCCCGCCCC
>VYZS01083710.1:2245-17326 GCA_013400695.1 Neodrepanis coruscans | reverse complement strand
TTAGGCCCCCCACGTGAGAACCCCCCAGCAATTTTTTGCAATACTAAATCCAGGATCATGGATGCAGTAGAATTGAAAAAAAAAAAAAAAAGTGCCTAACATAGAGCAAAGTTATAATTTTCCAAACCACTAAAGCTAGAAATAATTCTTCTCTCCAAAATATCCAAAACCTTTTGCTGTTTGTTACAGGAAATTCTTTTGCTTTTTGCAGATTTGTGTTCTATACAGAAAAAGCACAGTGGCATTTATCAGCACAAAAAGGCATATCAACTCCTACTCTCCTCTTAGATAGCACTTAGTCTCAAAGACACACCACAGATAGTCTTATGACGATTCCCAGGAAAAGGTAGTTTTAAAATAATTACACAGAGGATGTGTTCTCATGCAAAACAAATAATCATTAAAGGGCCTTCTCTCTTTCCAAGCTGTTTCTTTAAATACTCATTATACAAGCAAATGAGACAAGTGAAGAAGCTGCAAAAATTATATGCCATTATCCCCTGCCTATAATTCCGCTTCTTTGCAGAATAAAAGCACATGACTTTCTCTCTAGCCATTTCATTTCAGGTCATAATCTTCTCATTGTAATAATGTGCCCTAGGATGACCTTGCTTGATCAGGGAGATTGGACCAGATGACTCACTGCCGTCCCTTCCAATCTTACGCATTCTATGATTCCTTTCTGACCAAAAATTTGACACTGTTTTGAGATAGATACCTCTCTAAAACCTTTCTACTTTTAAAGCTACCACCATTATCTACTGGCACAGGAGAGCTGAAGTTTTCTGAGCAGATGTTCAATATTACAAGGGACTTCAGAGACTGAAAAATATCTAAATCAACACTTATCTGCTGAAGACTGTCACACTGACTCACAAAAAGGACACATAGGCCTGTACCCTATAAAAATCCTTGGTTATAGAAAAGCCATTTTCAAAGTGAAACCTAATCTCTGTGACTAGATCTACTTTAAGGAGAACTCTCCAGTTCCCAGGCATAGGTGCAGATGCCTGCCAAATAACTCCATTTCAGCACTGAACTCAGGCATGTGTTGCAGAAGACAGAAAAAAATCTTTGGGGTAGACTATAACAGGATCTCCATCCAGATTATCAGGAAGAGCAAGTTCAGACTGGATACAGCTTGTCAAGTTGTAGATAAAGCATTTTATTATCTCACTGGATTGCTTCTGAATGAAGAAGGATGCTCTTGTGGACTCCTTGTTAAAGCGCTCTTCCCAATGCATTCACATGTCCCACAGTGCCTTTTGTTCAGCTCATCTAACACTTCACTGGAAGCTGCTCTCTATCCAAGTGCCCCATCCCCAGGGCCATGAACAAGTTCTACAGTGCCTTCATACTCTTTCACGATGACAGAAACTACAGGTTCACAGCCTACCAAGTGGGAACACAGAAATCATGCCGACTTTTGAGGAAAAACACTATTTGCCTCAAGTTTTGTTTCACCAGATGACAGAAAACAGAACAAGAACGAACCTTCAGAGGTCAAACTTACTTCTTTTCCCAGGCTGTCAGGCTGCTGTTAACACAGGAGGTAACACAGATCTTACACAGATCACCAGTCTTACCATAGCCATGGGGTTTACACAGCTATAGACAGCTGAAAAGTATTTATTTCTACATAAGGACTGATCTAATTCACCTCCATTAAAGAACTGAAGTGTAATGCTGGTTGTGTTACACTAGGGAGTTGAAATAAAAGAGCAGAAATTTAGTCAATATGACTAAATCATAAGTCTAATCATAAAAAGTCTTCAGATTTTTTGATCCACATTAAAACTATTACTAGAATGAAAATACTGTGTACAAGAGCAAGTTATTTTTTAAAATTGAGATAGGTCTCCATCTAAGTGCTATGGGTTAACTCTGGTAGGTGGTTCAGCTCTATACAACCACTTCCTCACTCACCCCCCTCTCAGAAGGAAAGGGGAGACAATCACAAAGGCAAAACAGACAAAACTTGTGGGCCGAGATAAAGACAGATTAATAAGTGAAGCAGAACTGTGTGTGCAAACAACGGAAAATAAGGAGTTCATTCACTACTTCCTATTGTCAGGTAGGCATTTAGCAATCCCCAGGAAAGCAGGACTTCTTCTTATGCAACAGTGATTTGGAAAGCCAAACACAGCAAATGTGAATTCCCTCCCCTTACTCCTTCTTCCCTCCAGCTTTTACTGCTGAGCATAATGTCATATGGTCTGGGGTATCCCTTCAGTCAGCTGGAGTCAGCTCTCCCAGTGTCCCCCCTCCCATCTTCTTCTGCACCTCCAGCCTGCTCACTGATTGGGGTAGGGTGAGAACCAGAAAAGGCTTTGATGCTGTGTGAGCACTCACCAATAACTAAAACATGGGTTGTCAACACTGGTTTGGTCACAAATCCAAAACACAGCACCATACCTATAAAAAAAATTAACTCTTTCTCAGTCAAAGCCCAANCTGTTCAGCCACCTTCTGGACAGTAGGGATCCATCACACTTGTGAAGAAAAACTCCATCATTCCAAACAACGGAAAATAAGGAGTTCATTCACTACTTCCTATTGTCAGGTAGGCATTTAGCAATCCCCAGGAAAGCAGGACTTCTTCTTATGCAACAGTGATTTGGAAAGCCAAACACAGCAAATGTGAATTCCCTCCCCTTACTCCTTCTTCCCTCCAGCTTTTACTGCTGAGCATAATGTCATATGGTCTGGGGTATCCCTTCAGTCAGCTGGAGTCAGCTCTCCCAGTGTCCCCCCCTCCCATCTTCTTCTGCACCTCCAGCCTGCTCACTGATTGGGGTAGGGTGAGAACCAGAAAAGGCTTTGATGCTGTGTGAGCACTCACCAATAACTAAAACATGGGTTGTCAACACTGGTTTGGTCACAAATCCAAAACACAGCACCATACCTATAAAAAAAATCAACTCTTTCTCAGTCAAAGCCCAAAGCTAATGACTAACTCACTTCTCCATAAGCACACCTTCCAGAATAATTAGCAAAAACAACAGTGTCAACTACAGGGCTGTACTGTAGAACATAATATACAGGAAAAAAAAGAATGTGTAATAGAAAGAAGTGGCGTTTTAAGAAAATTAGATGAAAAGGCATGTGGAAGTAGGAACTAGGACCACACACAGGACTTTATAGAGCAGTCAACCGTAGCAAATCAAGGGCATGTTATTCAGACACATAAAACCTTCGGCTCCAATGCTGTAGACTCATAAATGTTGTTGCAAGAGCACTGCAATACATCCACTTTCTAAAGCCTCAGCCACATAAGTTTGGCATAGTAAGTATGACATGACAAAACATGTCAACAACAAACATGAAATAAAACAGCATGATGCTGGTGATGTTACTTATGACAGAAAACATTACCTAATGAAATTAAATCACTTCAAACCCTATGACTGGTAAACTACTAGATGTTTCTATGTCTGTATGAAAATACTACTAAAAACACAACAGCAAAATGTCAAAACAGTATCCAAAGGCCTCCAAGGTCGTAATATTAACAACTCTCTAAGAGTAAACGAGACTGAAAAGCAACTCACCTGATTGCTTGTTTCGGTCACTATTTCTTCTTTGGCAACCTCAGCCCGTTCCTTATTTCGGCAAACCAGATGAACCGTGCCACCTGGTGGATTGTGACAAGAAGCACATTTGATAATTACGTACTAGCTGCATTTGGGGGATATCAGCATTACAATTGGGGGAGACATTGGATATAAGAGAGATGGAAGATTTTTGCTTGGCTCTGGTCCCTACGAAGGCAGGCAGGATGAAGAATGTATCATGCTGCATCCTCCCACAAGGCTGCATGTATGGCTGCATGGCTGCCCTCCAAGTGCTGTCAGCTCAAACAATTTTCTGTCAAGTCTGTACAGCATGTTTAGTGGATGAAATACCAGAGCTACACTGGAAATTTGAGCTAAGATATCTGTATTATAAATGCTTCTTTTGATATATGCCTTATGGCTTGAACACCACCAGTGACTAGAACTCCTCTGTGAAAAGGAAATAAAAGGACCAGGTATCACAATTCATCTCATCAGTCGAGATATGACAATGACTGTAGCCTCAAATTGCAGCTTAGGAAGCTCAGGTCATCCATTAAGGAAAATTATTTTTAACTAGTTCTCTTCTAAATAGCTCATGCTGTCCCAAGAGGATGCATAATTTGCATCCTTGTGGGTTTCAGGCAGTGAGACAAAGCAATGACTGGCTTGATCTAGTGTTGCCAACAGTCTTGCTTCAAATGAAATGCTGGACAAAATAACCTTAGATGTGTGGTTTGAGCCTAAGATTGTTCTGCTAAACATGGTGATCAAATCCCATGCAGATCCAAATCAAACACATGGAAGAAGCAGCTCACCTTTGAGATGATCAGGAACATTCTCACAGTCTACAATGGAAAACATTCCACAAAAAGAGGTGAGTTTTAAGGCCTTTAAATACAAATTTTCTTCTTGCCTTTAAGGACAGAGGGGAAATTTTGCTGTGGTCTATGGACTAGGAAAGGAATTTAAATATATTTTCCACTGTAAATATTGAAATTATTTCAACTTAAGTAACATGCAGGAATTGTCAGAGTAGCTGCGAGAAGACTGTATGAAACTGGAAGCACAGTTCACAAAACAGAGGAAAGCCCAAATCCACATGCCCATAAGACACAATTCAGAGAAAAGTTGAACACAGACTACAGATACAGTCACCAAGATTGTCCTTAGTTAGAAAGATCTGAGTGCTTGAAGGTAACACCAACATAGCTTGATTATTCTTTTGTTGAGTCTGAAACTCTTATTTTCTTGTCAGAGCGTACTGTAAGAAATTCAACTAGAAGCTAAAGCCCCAACAGCTGACATGGAGTTTCAAAGTGGCATGTCCAAGGATAGGATCAGGAAGTCATTTTAACTTCCTATGAACAGCAACGCCCACAAAACACATTAGATGCGTGGTCTGAGCCTAAGATTGTTCTGCTAAACATGGTGATCAAATCCAATGCAGATCCAATAATCTTTCCAGCTTGCAAAACCTGGCAGGCATATCCATTTGTGAGCAAAACAGTCACCAGAAAAAGCAATACTCACATAAAGCTATTATGTGTAATAGCAGTAGTGGGAACCTAAACCCAATCATATGCTATCATATCCCATCATATGATGGGAATCTTTAATCAAAAGACTCCTTGATGCTAATAGTTTTGAATGACTTTACCTTAATTTCCTTCACAAGATAGTTATGAAACCTAAGCACACAAAGAGAGAGCAAAGAGCCAGAAGCTCCTGCCTTTTAGTCAAAACTCCTATCACTCTTGTACAACAGGAAGTATTTCATCAACTCTGTAAGGGATTAGGTTTGTCCACCAACAGCAGCTAGACCCAGTTCATATCATCTCTGCATACAGAGAGAAACATAAAAAAAAAAATAATTGCATGTAATGAGTCAAAGGGTACAAATAAAGAGTCTTATCATTAGGATCAAGCACAACTACACTGCTTGTTTTATACTCTCATCCAGCTTTCCAAAGCCAAGTGGTTTCTTTCCACATATGATAGCCCTGTAAAACGACCCCTCATCCCAGCAATTATTCTGTTTGTGCTGGAAGTCCAAACCCATTTCCCTGCATCTTCTCTGTATCAAGTCCTTAGAGCTCCATAGCATCCCGGCTCACCTCTCCTCGCTATCTCCTTGGCTGTCGCCTTGCCAATGCCGCTGTTTGCACCCGTGACCAGGAATGATCTCCCAGCTACATCCACCTCCACTTCAGCTGGATTGAAGTGCTTTGAAGCAGACTCATAGCCGCCCCTGAATAAATCAAGACACACCGGTGAAAAAAACTAGATGAGAGCCCTCCCAAAAAAACCTCACAGGTAAAGGTTGAAAAAGCACTTTCGCCTCACGGCTCAGCACACTCTAAACGCCCTCCTTCACCCCGTTACTCTCTGTACTCGTGACACTGCAATCGGTGACGTACCACAGAACCATTAAGGCTGGAAAAGATCTTTAAGATCATCAAGTCCAACCATCAACCCAGCACCATCCCCACGTTCCCCACTAATCCATGTTTCACGTGCTTTTTTGAACACTTCTGGGTATGGTGCCTCCACCACCTCCCTGGGCGGCTTGTTCCAGTGCTTTAAAACTCTGTCCATGAAAGCAGCAGCTCGTGGCTTTTGCCTGACTCAAGAATCCAGCCCTGTCTTGGACACCCGGCCGCAGCCCCGGGGCAGACCGGGGCGGGGCGGGCGGCGACACCGGGCGGCTCTCGCAGAGAGCGATTGGAATCCGCCGGGCGTGGGGAGCCGTCGATTGAACATCCGAAATAAACACCGACTCGAAGTGGTTAACACCCCCGCGGACAGACAGGAACGCCCCAGCCCGGGCGCTGCTCCCGCCCCACGCCCCCGGGGGCTGCCGCCCGTACCTCGTGTACTCCCGCAGCCCCTTCACGAACCACACGGCATTGCGGTACCACGACATAGCGCTGCGGCCGCCACAGCACTGCCGGCCCCGCCTCTGCCCTTACATAAGGTGCCCGGCCAGCCCTGCCCACGTTAGGTAAGGTTACAGGGGCGACCCGGCCCGACCGCGCCCCGCCCCGTCTCGTCACGTCCCTTCCTGTGCTGCGGGGTCCAGCTCAGCCACTGCTACGGTCCGCCCGCACTGAGGGAGGGTGCGAGGGAGGGTAACGGACGTGTCTGGGGGGAGTTGCGTCACCTTCCTTCTTAGCAGCAGTTTGTGGGTTGTTTCTTCTCATTCTTTCTGTTTTTTCCCCTTCTTCCATCAAGGATAGCTGCAGCAAGCCCTTGCCGCGCCGGAGACAAAGGTGGTGGCAGAGGAAGGACGGAGAGTTTCGCGGGCGCTTGCTCAGGACGTGCTTTTGCCGACTCAGGACTGCAAACAGGTTGTTGTGTTTTGGCAATGGGGAGAAGAGTTACAGGATCTAGCCCTGCATCCTCTGCCCTGGAAACCCGTCAAAGGGATGCTCTCGCAGAAGCGTAAACAAAGGTGTTGTGCCACACCAAGTAGCATTTTGCATGACAAATAAATCCATTAAATACCCAGCTCCTGCTAATGGAGTAAAGTATACCAGTAAGGAAAGGGTATGCGGCTGTTGCAGAAGGGGAGTGAAATTCAAACTGTTTTCTGTTCCTCTGTTATGAGCTTTGGAGCTAAGAAGCCCACTTGAAGTTGCATATCTGGACAGCCCATATTAGCTGTAAGGAAATTGTGGTTATAGGTATAATTATGCTTTTGAGCACATAAAGGCACTATGCACATGAAAAGTTCAGTGTGCAAGTTAGATAAATTCATGTATTTTATATGGTATGTGGGGCCACATGCAGAGAAGCTGCTTTGAGAACCCTATTTAAATTTTTAAGAGCTTAAGTTACCTGGTTTCAATAGCAGAGAGAGGGAAGAAATGTGAATATTCTGTCTATTTTGATCCTGTATGATAACTTAATACTTATTTTTCTAAATCCCTTCGCTCTGCAAAGGCCTCATACTGAAGTCTTGTACTTTCTCAGCACATTGTGTATTAGGCTCATACAAAAGGCAATTCCCGCTATCGAGTTACCATTTTTGAACTTGCTGAACTTGACACTGTCCGCTGGTACTGTATGTTGTGTGTGAAGTAAGAGTTTTCAGAGGACAAAGAGACACATTTTCACAGTGATATTTTCTACCATGCAGAGACCGTCCAGCTACATGGTGTACCTTTTCATGAAATCTAAAAATGCTGCTTCTTACTAAAAGAGCTAAAAGACTATTAAAAAAAAAAAAGCCTGAGTCAGTTTCAACTGATCTTGTTCATGGAAATGGCTGGAATTTTGTGACTAAAGTATTCCTAAAGAATTAGTTCTGGTTGTGCTGCTTGAAATGGAGATGTTGGGCCCAGAAGGGAACAGCTTGGCAATGGTGTGAGTGGCAGAACATTATTTCATGTAATGGAAAATGAATGGCAACCTAAACTACATGTACTGTGATGAAAGAGTTTTGTGATTATCGCCTACAACATGCAATTAGCAACCAAAACTGTACAGCCTAGACTGTTTAATGATGTCTGATAGTCACACTCACTGTGAACTGAGCAGGTATTAGGCTTCTGCAACTCCTGTGTATTGGCTGAGATAATGTCCCCTCTTCCTCCTTTCTGTCCTGTACCCAGCAAGCTCTTCAGCTTCTCTCTTTCCCCCACAGCTCAGACATTCTGCTTGGTTACGTTCCTCAAACCCTGACTCAGCAGAAGAAAACCTGAGAATTATGTGGGTATGCCTGCTGTTACAAATATCCAGGCAGAAAACTTCAGTGCCGCTCCACATTTTTGTGCTAGAGACCATCTTACCTTGGACTTTGTGTATCTCAGTGTGCTGTTAGGAGAACAATAATGTTCCACAGCTGCTTATGCAACAGAATTAGCTTTATTCTTTACAGGAAATATGGTTTCAGTTTGAAAAACCTTAGCAAAGCCCAAACAAAATAAGAGCCCTGTGGAAGTTCCTGTGAGTAAGTGCAATAAACTATGTTGTGCTTTATTCTCTTGTTTCTGTGTTTACCCTACTGATTTCTTAAGTACTGTGACTGGCTTAGTACAAGCAAAACGGGATGTGTTTTGTTTGTAGTTTCAGCCTGTATTCCATAAATTGGAGAGTGCATCCCAGCAGTCTGCTGACCTCTGAAAGTAAATGAGGTGTATGCAGATATACAGAATTCCTTACAGGCTAAACCATTTGGACTGTAATCACAAGATGCTGGATGGTGAAGCCCTGAGATACTAACTAATGTGAGTAGGCATGATAGAAGCTGTCCATGAGTCAAACACAAAAATAGATTATGGCAGCCAGACAATGGGAGCAGCTTATAATATTTTGGGGGTTAAGCAGTAATGGGCAATTACAGCATATTACTCATATTAACATTTGAGAAGGTGTTTGAATGTAGGATTGGATACCAGTGTCATCCTGGTACACACACGATTTTCTCAGAAGATATTATATAAATACTGTAACATTAACTATACCCTTCTAACAAATACCATTTTAAGGAGATTTTGTAAATGCTCAGAAATTGTGCCCTTCCCAGAGTGCAGCAATCCCTGAACACATTCAGCCAAGAGATTTCTGCTTAGAAACACTTGCTTTTTCTATACTGAGGGCCTCAGCTTGCCCCCAGAAAGGAACTGTCATAGCACTCTTGTCTATCTGAACAGCTTCATAGAACCAATAATTAAGGTTAGAAAAGACCTCTAAGATCAAGTCCAGCCTCCTTATCAGAAGGGAGCTGTTGCGCACTGCCCTAACACCACAAGTCTCTTGAGCTCTTGACATTTTCCTCATTTGAGCACAGAACAAAATGGGTTCACCCTGGATAATAAACACAACCCTGTGTCCAGCCTTGATAAAACATACGCAAGTTAACTCTTCCCCTTGAGGACTGCAACACTTCAGGTATATCTACACTATCAAATACTCCATAGCATATTCCCAGGTTCTGATCCTCTTATTGCCCATGCTAAGAAAGTTATTGTTGATGCCAAGGTTCCCAATAGGTATTAAGCAGATACTTTATCTAAAACAAGCTTAAATATCATCAGGGGAATAGTTCGCTCAAGGGATAATTTATTCCCAAGATCTAAGGATGAGGCAGCAGCAGGATTAACACAACACAGTTTGGCACTGGTGATCCTGCATTCTGATAGGTGCAAAAGCAGCCCTAAAGCCTATTATGCAGGCCCTCCATGAAAGCAGATAATCCTCAAAGCAAATAAAAATTCTGGAGTATTGTGGCTGTGAGCTTCCAGATATTAGAATATTTTTTTAATTGAGAATCTCAGTATTTTCTTAAAATACAAGAGCTGGTGAAAAATACTTCTCTGGCACCCTGCTGGACTAATATGAAAAACAAACCTTAGAACTGATCCATCTTTGTAACTGTCAAAGAGAAAGGAGTTTTAAGCAAAGTTTTAATTACCTCCAACACAAAAATTGAAAATGCTGATTGCTTTCAAGGACTGTGCACTTTAAAATATTTCATATTTTCTTCCGAGAGGACAGATCTAAAAGGTAGATAAAGTACTCATGAGCTGAAAAACAATTATATATTATACAAGATGTTTAAAGCAGCTTCAAGGCTATTTTGTCAATCTCTTTTATTATCTTTTTTTTTTTTTTTTTTTGAGAGGCTAAAATCTCAGTCCGAAGGACAACTGGCTCCTTTGCTTGCTTCCTACCAGAGATCTGGCAGGCTGATGTGCATTCTATCCTTTCCTTGCAGTTACTAATTTTCTAATTAAGTCTCTGTGCCTGCCCCCATTAAATCAATCAGAACTGATTCAATCCACTGATTTCAGTGGGAACAGGCGCAGGCTTTAAGGGCCAGATTTGTAGAAAAGCTTAGCATCTATAATTGGGGCCAGGTTTATAAAGAAAGTGGCAACTGTGTGCAAGCCACTGTTGCTGTGGGAGTTACTCCCAACGCTTTTGCCATGCTGGTCTTAGCTTTGGATGCAGAACACTTGAAAACTCCTGCTTTAGAAACTAGCCCTGCCCCAGTCAGTGTAATAGTGATTAAGATCTGTTGGCAGCCTGAAGAGAGGCAGTTGACACTTGCCCTGTTGCTTGGATGAAGCAGAGAGTTCAGTGAGTGGTTGAAGAGGAACATCCAGGCCCTGAGGTCATAGGGACATGTCAGAAGTGCTTATGGTAGAAGCAGGGTAAGAGAAGCAAAGCTGCTTATCCTGAATGCAGAAAAGGTTGAAGTTCTGGCCACTGTGTGTTTTTGTGAACAGTAGGGTGTTCTCTTTGTTGTGTACCCAAGTAATCACCAAGTTTTCTAGCTGTTGTCGTCATCAGTGCTGTTTTCAGTAAAGAATCAGTCTTTCCCCAGACCAAGTAGCCTTTTGTTATAGAGAAGGAAATGGTACAGTATGTCATCAGCTCGATCATTCCTTTTTGCTCAGTGGCCAGTAAGAGGACCCTCATACTTTGCCTTATCAAAGGTATAGGTTTGCTTTATCAACTATTCAGGGCTCTGGTCTCTTGAAAGTCTGCAGGGCTTCCCAGGGTCAGGCATGTCCTGGCAAGGAGAGGAGCTGCTGAGCATCCTCCCAAAGTGAAAAGAATTGGCTAGGAAAAGCAGCTAAACCTGCTGCTAACCTAATTAATCTCTTACGTATCAAATAGTTTATGCATGCTTAATTATCTAATTGTTCTAAAAATAATAGGAACTTTATAGTTAAAGACATTCTAGAAAATAGTTTTTTAGTCAGTAAAAGATAATTTTGATTTCCATGAATGAAAAATTCTTTGTCCTTATGGTAGGCGACGTACTTGAATGTGTAAATGTTTGTTGCTAGGCTGTGACAGTAATTTTCTTTAGCTACCTGGTTTTTCCTTACTGCTTTTATACTGGATCCTATTGTTCCTACTGCCAGTTGTTGGACAGGGATGTTCATGGGCTTATTGACTCCGATGAGTTCTGCTACACTCCATTCTTTCACCTGAATTTTCTTGTTCTTCTGGTAATCTTACCACTTATTAGCATTTATTATTCTAGAACAATTGTTACCAAATTGTGGATGTTATCTAGTAGTATGTATCCTCCAAGATGTATCTGTAAGCAGGGCAACAGACACACCCCAGTTTACATGGTTGTTGTATGTTGTATTCAAATGCCAAAGTAATAAGCATAAGTATGCATAGTGGATTTTTTTCTTCACTGTTTGTACCCTGTGTACTCATTTTATTGGTACTGAGAGGTTAATTTTTTTTCAAAGGACTGGGAATCAAATCAGTAAGATACCATAGGCTGGACTGGCTTGGAAGAGACCTTAAAAATCACATAGTTCAAACCTTCCTATTGTGGGCAGGGACACCTTTCACTAGACCAGGTTGCTCAGACCCCCATCCAGCCTGTCACTAAGCACTTCCAGTGATGGGGCATCCACAACTTCTCTGGGCAACCTGTTCCAATGCCTTACCACCCTCACAGCAAAGAATTTCTTCCTACTATCTAATATAAACCTACTCTCTTTCAGTTTGAATCCATTCCCCCTAGTCCTGTCACTATATGCTCTTGTAAAGAACCCTTTTCCATCCTTCTTGTAGGTTCCCTTCAACATGCAGTACCTATCTCACCTGGACAACAAGAGGACCTTGTTAAAAGAAAGCTTTCATGTTGACCTACAGGCCCACGGTTTGTATGGGAGAATGTCTTACATATGAGCTGGTATATGGCAGGAAGGTTATTACAGATTCTTCCTTTGCTTGAGTGTTAGAAAACAAAAAGAAGAGTCAGTATGGCTTTGATTTTGCCCACAGATTTGAATCTCTCTCTGATATAACTATTCATCTCAGTGAAATTGCAGCAGGATCGATTATAATTAACAAGACTTGTAAATGTAAAGTACCTTAATTTTTAGACTGTGGTCATCTAGGCCCGTGCGCTTACACTTATTTTTATTCAAATGAAACATTTGGTAGAAATTCAGAGTTACAAACCCATATGCATGATTTCTCAGAGTTTCATACTATTTGTTCAGAAACCTTGCAATATGACACTGTTCTTTTTAGCAGTTTCCTTCTACTTTGTTTTCTTGTGCTATGCAACATCAGATGGCACTTCTGGCACTTTTGACACTTATTTTCCCTCAGATATTATACATTCTAAAAATGTTTTCTGTTTCCTCCTATGGTTAACACCTGTGGAACTTTCATCTGCTCCAGCAGTGAACAGGAACCTGAAGAAACCTAAGAGCAGGAGTTTCCACTTGCAGTCCTGATATAACAATCCTTTCTATATTATATAGAACATACATGGCTCCTCATTGTGATGTAAAGTTCTTATCAATTAGAATTTGGAGAACATGAATTGGGTAAGATTCAATATACAGAATATACAGAAACTGATCTGGTTTAGAATGTTGTACAATATATACTAGTTATCAGCAGTTTAATCTTTGTAGCCCTTTGCCTGTAAAGTCAAAGCATTTAGGCTCTTTTACACTAACTGTTTGCATTTCAGGATCGGAAACATTCAAAATAGCCCTTGGCACAACTCAGAATAGCTTCTGCTTCTTTTTTTTTTTTTCTGCACAGTCATCTTGTAGTTTTAAAGTCTGATGTCTTGGGACCTTATAAAGCTCAGAGCAAGAGCAAGAGCAAGAGATCATCTTCTCTGACAGCACAACATTCCTGTTTCCACTCCTGAGGAGATGAGGTCTGCAATAGGCATGTTGCTTTTCTTTTCTTCTTTGGGTCAGCAGGTAGGAGATGTCTGTGTTCAACATTTGGGATGAAGGAACAAAGCAATGCCTGTCTGTCTGCAGCCTCTAAGATAGCCATGGGGAAGCTGCTCTCTTAGAACTTTGGACTATTATACCCATTGGTAAAGAGGGTAGAGTACTGGGAGGACAAATATACTGTGGGCAGTAAACTGTAATAAGTGTGACTTATTTCAATGCTGCTATCATTGCATTTATGATATATGTAGAGTCAGTGTGTGCATACAGAATTGTCTTTGCATCTTTATGTTATTAGATTTCTGTAGTACTCAAAACTAGCAGTGAGGAGGCTATCCAATCCATTGAAATAATGTCTATTTTTTTCCTTTAAATGCTGGAAATGGACTTTTTTTCTCAAGAAGGGGAGATGATTTAACTGAAACAGTTACAGCTGTTTTCCTGCATTGTAGTCATCATTCTAATAATTAGCTTAAGCATTTATTTTGTTCAGTTTTCAGAAGAAATTTATACTACTGTGAAAAAACCAAGAACATTCTCTATTTGTAATTTTAGTCTAATGACAAAGTACTAAACGATTTAAAGTGTAGACTGTATTTTCAGCCACTTGACCTTTGGGCTGTAATGACTTAATTTCCCCAAAGCTGTTTGCTGAGGAACTGTGCCTACTTCTCCAGGGACTAAGCATATGTCTGCAACACCATCAGTTCATGGTGATTTAGTAAGTTGCTGCTTACAAATTAAGGTGCTGTGGCCATGCACATGTTCCTGGCTTACTTCAAAGTGAGATCAGGTGGCTCAAAGAGTTTTGGAGATGTTGATGTTCAGACTTGCATATGCCATAGCTTATTGATGTACACAAGGTAAATGTAAATACTATGAATGCAGAATTTTTCTGTCTCAGTCCTAGCACAGTTTTTTGTTTACTTTGTGTGACTTCAAAGTATTTTGCAAATGCCTTTTGCCTTGTTCACACCTCCTCTATAATTTGGCACTTCTACCAATGACATACTGAACACTAGCACTGTGATTTGGCAGCACTTTTCCAAGATGTCAATGAATGCATTGGGCTCTCAAATCTAGAGAATTAATCCTTCAGATCAGACTGTAAAGAATCAGTCAGTCTTAGCCTCCCACTAATGAGACATAAGCCTCAGGCTTGCCATTGTGTGGCTGTTGTTTTGGTAAATCATCGCACATCTTCTGAGCTGCTGTAACTATGCTCACAGAGGCACACAACAAACACAAGGCAATCTGACTTATGTCTCTTCTCTGGTCTGAACTAAAAAGACCTCATATTTGCTTAGTTAGGAGCACATCATCACTTGTTGTGAGGTTGTATGCAGTGACATGGGAATCAATTCATGTTTAAATCAGGAGTATTAGCTCTTAATTCTTTGTGATTAAGAATGATTCTAGTAGCATTTTGCAAGCACAGGAAGTATGTACTGGAGTCCTGTTGGTGGGGCTAATTGTAAAATTTCTTGTGCATTATCAGCTGAGTATGATTTTCTGGTCTTATCCCTGTTCCAAGCCTCTGGGTAAAGTTTGTGTAATGATGAACAGCTGCTTCATTGCATTTGAGTGATCGATGAAAATATGTCTGCTGATAGGCAATTTCTTAAACACTTTGGGAACTTAATGAATGAAAGATACTCTCCACTGGAGGTAAAATACCTTAGATCAATTCAGAACTGGAGGCTGAAATCCAAGACCCCAAGTGCTGAGCCAGTGAAGTGTTGGAGGTGGGAAAGAGGAATTCTGGCATTTCACCATTGGCAGCAGTTATGTTTTGGAAAAGTAAGGTACCATTAGAGGGTCAGTGAAGAATATGTGATGGA
>VYZS01083709.1:2995-18469 GCA_013400695.1 Neodrepanis coruscans | reverse complement strand
CCTGCTACTAAAGGAACCAAGAAGAACACCACTTGTATTCCTGCCCCATCAATCATTTGACCTAGCTCCTTAAATTCCTTGTTAATTACTCTGCTGCCCTTCTTATCATCCTCATTACTGCCGGCCTGAACAACCAGCAGCAGATAATAATCAGAGGTCCAAATCAATTCAGGTAGCCTCCCAGTGATATCCCGTACCCAGGCCCCAGGGAGGCAGCAGTCTGCCCTGTGGGATGGATCCAGTTGACATACAGGGCCCTCCGTTCCCTTCAGAAGGGAGTCACCAACAATGCCTACCCTTCTTTTCTTTTTAATACTACAGGTTCTGATTGGACTGACGGAGTGAATTTTAGAGATTCACCACGCAAAGTGTTTTCTTCTGTGTCATCAATCTGACCCTCAAAATGCAGGATGCCAAACCTATTCCGTAAAGGCAGCTGGAAGGGTGGCATCTGAAAAGGTGGTGGGCAATGGGAGAGATTTCTGTTGCCCCCAGAAGAGGACACTCTTTCACATTCCCCTCCATCAATTATATCTCTTCCTTCTTCACGATGGGAGGAGACACGAGGCTCCTCTGGCTCCTGGGCAGCTCTGAGACATGGAAGGGTATGACTCCACCAGTCTATTTCACTTTCACTCTCATGAATGCTCCTCAGCCTCTCAACATCTTCCTTATGCTCTGCCACCACACAGAGCAGGTCATTCACCTCCTCACACCAGACTCAGGTGTTTTTAGCATTGTGCTCTGGAACTACCAGGAGACTCGGGCATTCCCTGCAGTCAGGGGTTTGAGCAGCAGCATCCCTCAGTAGAGGTACTGTTTGAACAAACATATTCTTTTTAGCAATGGCTTTTGATTGTTTGTTCACCATTGTTGGTAAGGGGAGGGAGACAAGGAAAAAGAAAACCAAAAAAGACAACCACACCTACCAAGACGGTGTCTGCAGCCCTACCTGCTCACCCTGCCTGCGCGAACTGGTGCGCAAACTGCCTCTCTACGACCCTGTTAACCTACTCCTGTTTACCGCGCTCCCCAGTAGCCCTTAGGCTTAAATACCAGAAGCCTAGAGGCGCTAAGCCCGCCCTCTGCCCAGCTTGCAAGCGTGGTTGAGGACTGGAGCTGCTGTTCCTGAAGAGGCGTGTGTCCTTTCGTGTTCAGCAATTCAAAGAAACCGCCCAACACCCCCAAGGCAGCCCGAAAGCTTCCCAAATGAAACCTGCTCCTTGCTGCTGCTCAGCTCAAAAATGCCGCCCAAACCCAGCCAGGGCAGCCCAAAAACTTCCTGAAGGGAGGCAGCTCTTTGCTGCTGCCTAGTGCCTCAAAAATAGTGAGTCTGTTTCATAAGACTGCTCTTAGCAGGGGAAATCTGGAAGATAAATGCTTTTGTATCTTCACAGCTATCTTACTGGTATGCGAACATCTTTGGCTTTCATTGGGAAATCAGTTTCCAACCAGTGAAATCTGCCATTACTCGGTTAGCATATTGCAATTTAGGTCTCCCTCTGCATCTGTGACTATTGTTTAGATCATAATAGCATGCATTGAATAATCTGTACACCTACTGTAGAAGTAGTTACCTACCCTGATTAGAAATAAGCAGGTGGACTAACAAGTCAAGTCATTAGTCTGTACCATAAACACACTTTTATCATACTAAGGTAATGCTATTTGAATAGAGACTTTCTGTTAGCCTGGCTGTGACAGTTTTAGTACAGTTCATTCATGTCTTTAATACCTGTTCTCCGCTATATAGCACAATGTTGTCCAAGAGCTTTAGACAGTTAATTTTGCTTGTGATGGCTGAAAATGTAAATGACTTGTTTCTGTCACATTTCTGTTTTCAGTCACTAGTTGAGACAGTAGGAGACCTAAATTCAAAGGAATTAAGAAGTATTTCCAAGACTGGCCTGGTTTTGACTTCCTCTGTGGTAAACAAGGATTTGTGGTGCTTTCAGGCTTGTCATGAGCCAGGAAAGTACCTTGGATGTCTCATCCTTCCAGCAGAGGCATTCATATAATACAGCTCTGCTCTGAGAAGCAGCTGTGTTTCACTTAACAAAGAATAAGCTCTTGTGTTAGACCTTTGCTTTGGTTCAGAACTCTTGTGATATTTTTGACAGGAAACAAACATGTCCCTAACTCCTCTGCTTTCTGGTCTTGACAGGCAGCTTTCATTTAGTCCCATGGTACCCCCAGCTCAAGACATGAGTTGCTTGAGGAGAGCCACTGCTTTTAGTTTTTCTGTTTCATCTTCGTGGAGTTAAAGCTCTCTGAACTTCTTTTCTTTACAGACTCATCTCTACTTTCTCTGCCTCAGACCAGAAAGATTTCTCTTAATAAAGGTTTGATTCATAACTCTTTTGGTTAGACCTGCAGTTCCAAGCAAAACAAATACAAAGCCTACAATGTAAGCCTGTGCTTGATAATAGGATAGGCAATAGAAACATGAAAAGTATATGATATAAACTAGGTTACTGCTGAGAAACCACTCTTCAGCTTGTAAAGATAGCTGTGTTTTAAACAGCCTTTTTCACAATTTCTTCATTACAGTCCTTTCCTTGCTATATGCTGTTGAGGTGACTGATGTTTTGTATATATTATGTCATTCATATATTTCTTGTTCTTTATTTCAGAGATGGTGATGTTGCTGGAATGGTGGTCAGGCACCGATTGCACCCTCTACACTGACCCAGGGAGTTACCACAAGTATGGGAAGGAGAATGCTATTGTAATCCTTAATCACAACTTCGAAATTGACTTTCTCTGTGGATGGAACTTCTGTGAGAGATTTGGGGTCTTGGGGGTGAGTTTTTTTAGCATTTTAAATAAATTACTTCTTGGATGTGGAAAAAAACCCCCAATATATGTTTCTGAAAGTTAGCAGATTGCACTCGAATTTACCCAGCTGCTAGAATTAGAGATGAACCTAAAGCAATACAATTCAAGCATGCAGAGTACTGAGAGAGGATTGCTTGAGCAACCACAGAAATTTTCAAAGCATTGCAGTTCAAGCTGATGAAGGAGAAATCTTTCTAACCTGTGGAGGTCATTGCAGTTGCTTCTCTCTGTGTGCTTGCTAGGTAATTATTGTGCTGCAGAAAGATCAGCTGTTCTGTCATTCTTTCCCAGTAAATTATAGAATTTGTTTGCCTTTTCCCAGTGTTGTCTTATGAATCCACAGAGAGAGTTTGAGTGATGTAGCCTGTCTCTGACAGAATGAAAGAGCATCCATCTCAAGTAAAAGCAGTAACCAGTTTAAAGCTAATAAAGCATGGGGGAGGAATGGGTTATTCACATTTGAATACACTGTTACATTAGGCTCAGAGTAAGTGTGCATTTGTTTTCAAGGTTGCCTTTTTGTTTCACCTGTCAGATCATGGGGCTGATACAAGCCGCTTGTATAAATCAGCTTGATTTAATTTTTTGGAGGTGACTGTATTCTCTGTCTGCAAAGGATTTAGATAGGATTTCCTCGCTCCTAAGAAGGAAGACTAATACCTCATTTTAGCAGTCTTCTGCAGCATCCTTCTAGTTTTAATACTGGCCACTGTGAAAGCTCCTGACTTTGGATATTGTGAACCTATGATTTTCTTTGTGGCCTTTTCTTTGGACTACCTGCGTTTTCTGGACATTTAGGCACCACTCCAGTCACTTTCAAATTACAATAATGGTAGTCTGTTTAAAAAAAAAAAAAAACAACAAACAAAAGCACCAAACCAGAACATAAAAGGAGCCTTAAAAAGTGGAGAAAAATCAACCTAAGCACTACAGGCCCTGCAAGTTACCAAAATGGCTGTTGGGTCCTAATTACTGAATAACAATTCTACTGTAATATCTGGGACTTGAGCACAGTGCTGGAGGATGGCATGGGACAGCAGAAGATGTAGGGAAGTCTATTCCTGGCAAGCAGAAGTACATGTAAAAAACAATCTCTCATCTATGTGCTCATTATACGGTGGCACTTTGGTATAGTGTATCTAATTTTGTCAGTTCTCTAAATTAAGCTGTTTTTTAGAGGGTCAGGTGCTTCTTCAGAAGGCACCAATATAGAAAATGAAAGAATTGTTTCTGTACAAAGTAGTAGGGGCCTACAATGTCAAAAATACCTTGGTTTGTCATTGTTGCTGTGTGGTTGGATTGAATCTCACTAGCTATAACTTTTTTTTAATAGTTTTCTAAGTTAATAAGGATTCTGTTTTAGTTTTTGATGTTGTTCTCTACACATAAGAAATCCACAACATGGAAGCATAACTGATGAAGAATTACTGTGCTGCATTAGCTGGAAGTATTTTTTCCTTACTTTAAATGCTTGCAGTTATTACTCAGGTTGTATTTATGCTAATCTTAGGATTCTTTTAGGAACTGATATATGTGGATTTTTTTTGATTTTTTTTTTCTATTTTGGTTTAAAAGTCTATTTCAGTGGTTTTACTTCCCAGAAACTGTTTCAGGAAGAAATATTTCTGTCTTCTCAACAAAGCAGTGCATTTCCCTGTTGGGGCAACCAGCCCAGGTTCATCTGAAGCCAGGTTAAAAAAAATTAAATGCTACACAATCAGTTTCCTCATTGGATTGCCTGTACTGGTATACTGGTACTTTACTGGAAGCAGTGCAGAGGTGGTAGACTAAAATGTAGGGATTGGGAATATAGGCTGGTTTGACTTCTTGTGAGGCTGGTGCTGCCTTACATCAGTCTCTAGTGTGCAAAGCCTCGATATGGTGTGATAGCAATATTAGAAATGGAAGAACCATTATCATAAGGTTGATGTTTAGGAAAAGGAGCTAGAGGCAAAAGGCAGGTGTCAGTGAGATTACTAAGGTGTCCCAACCTCTAGTGATTTGTGGCTCAGTGACTTTGTGAGCCAGTAGGAATTTATATTTAATGATGTTTAACTGTAGACTCCATGAAGATTCTATACAAGCTTTAGGTACCTCCCAATGCCTCCATCAGCTGATCCTCATGTCCACTGCTGCTGAAAAGGAAATCTTGCACATGCTGTCTCCTCCATCTGTTCTGATGTTCGTCTGCCCTGTTTTGGCATGTTTCAGATACCCTTTCTCTCTCTTGTCTGCCTTAACAAATCCACTGAAGAAAGGAGAGATGACTGGGGAGGGAAGACAGGGAGAAGATTAGGAGAGCTTAGAGCTGAAAGAGTTGGAACTGATTGTGCTTGACTGCAGCAGCAGACAGAATGGCTTTGTTGTGATATCCAGCTGTGTCCTGCAGCCCTGACAGACAATGGCAGTACTCTTAACAGTGTCGCATGTATGTGCTTAAACTCTCAGCCATTTTACAGCTTGAACTTTTATTAAATGAAACAGTTAAAAGTTGTAATTTTTTGCTTCGTTGTTGTGGTTCAGCCCTCCAGGAAGTTCAACACTACAGAGCCACTTGCTCACTCCCTGCTCCCTGTAATATGTGGGACAGAACTGGGGGATAAAATTTGTGGATTGAGATAGAGTTTAATAGGACAGGAAAGGAAGGGACAAAAATAATGATGATGATGGTAAAAGAATCAGAAGTTACAAAACAAATGGTGCACAGTGGAGTTGTTCACTACACTCCAGTTCCTGGAGCAGCCCCTAGCCAGGTTTCTCCATAGTTTATATACTGGGCATGACATTATATGGTACGGAATATAGCTCTGGCTAGTTTGGATCAGCTATCCTGGCTGTCTCTTCCCAGCTTCTTGTGTTCCCCATCCTACTCCCTGGTGGAGTGGTGTGAGAGGCCAAAGAGTTCTTGATGCAGTGTAAACACTGATTAGCAACAACTAAAACATCCATGTGTTATCAACATTATTTTCATTCTAAATCGAAGACACAGCTACTGGGAAGAAAATTTAAGTCTATTCGAGCTGAAACCAAGACTTTGTTTTTGTTACTACTGAAAAAAGTAGTAAACATCCTTAAGCCTGTCTTGCCCCTGCTGTCCCCAAAAGTAAAAAAAGTCTTTTCCTTTTAGCTTTTAATTATGAAATGAAAATTGCACTTGGTCCTAGGTGCAATATTCAGTCTATGCATTTTTCTTCTCCTTCTTTTGTCTCTCTTCTCCTGTGCTGGCTTTCTTCTTGTAGCCAAATTGCCATAATCTTAACAGGTTTATAAAGCACTATCCATGTGGTTTTCTTTTTAATTACTGTTGGTTTAGAGGATTTTTTGCCTGTTTTTGAGGGAGGGAATAGGAGTGGCATAGTCTCTTGCCTCTTGTTTCTAAGTTTGTGAACCTGAGTGTTCTTCTAAGAACTCAGATCTTATACTTGTATGACATGAGGTTCTCTGCTTTCATTAAAGTTTTTTATTGACTCTGGAAGAAAATTTAGCAAAAAGAACCAAATAAGGTGCTAAAAATTTGACAAGTGCGTGTGGAGAAGGAGAGTGAAAAGAATGATAATTCTAACTTATTTTTTTTTCTTTGATATGATACTTTTGGAACACCCATTGAAAATGTAGGGGGCACTGGGTTGACATTGCTGAATGAGAGACAGAGACCTGTTTATTTTTAATGGAGAAGGAGAAAACCACATGAAGAAGCTTTTTCTGTTCTATGCTCACTTTTACTCTTGCAAGTTATTGTAGCTATTAAGATTATCTTGCTAGCTTACAGACATGTAAGTACAGCACCAGACTTTACCTTATTTTTTTTTGTTGTTCTGTAAAATAGGAGAAAACAAAAACTAGAAGTCAACAGGGATTTCAGGAAAACCTGCATTCCACCCAAATGGTCAATCGCTTATACCTATATTCCACTTGTATGTTTTTTTTGTGAAAGATTCTTTGGGTTTTGTTTTCAGTCCTTGACACCCATCAGGCACACGTTCCCGCTTCCTTCTGCTGCCAGAGGAGGGGTGTGTAAGGGTCCTTGATGCCAAGTCAGCATTGTGCTGCCATGGGCAGCATGGACATCCATGGAGATGGCTGAATCCTGTCTCCTTGTGACACAGAGGTGGTTGCAACAAGTTATGAGGAAAGGAGGAGCTGAGCTGTCAACTTGGCTTTCTGTAGAGTTGGAAGCAGAGTAACCCCAACAAGATACAGCTTTGTTGGTATCAGTGTTTCCTAATAAAAGACAGGGCTGTTACTGTGATCCTGAGCCAGAGTGACCGTGATGGTTTTGTTGTGAATGCTCTGCTTCTCCACCCCATGCTGGCAGAATGGCTGAGGGTTATGCTGGCTCTGGTGTCTGTGTGTTGCTCTGTTGTGTAAATAGAAGCATGGTCTTGATGACATGTCGCTGAACTCAGGTGTGCCCTTCCCTTTTCCTGCCTGTGACATTGCAATCCTAGGATTTACCTTCTTAGCAGTGGACAATCTAGCTACTATATCACTACTTAAAGACATGAATAGCACTTAGTTTCTTCAAAGTGTGTTGCTAACCATCTCATGGAAACAGACCCACCATACACCGGAAATTAAAACCAGGACATAGACATGTTCTGAGGAGGGAGGCGTTATTTGGAATTATGAGCAAAAGCATTTTAATATGGTCCCTGCCAGGAGTTACCGCTTTGTTGATTGCCCTGATCAAGCAGCGGTAAAATAGCTTTTCTAGTAATTTTAATAACTCTTTTTCTGAGATGAAGACATTAATATTGGCAAAAACTGCCTGTGCTATAAAGCTAAACCTGCTGCTTTATCTGTTTATCTTCTGGTGTTTCAAGTTATTAATGCTGGTGTTTCTATCTCAGTGAAACATAAATATTATTCTGAGAAGCTTATATTGCATCAAAATATGTGCATTTTCAAAAAAGGTCATATTTCTTATAAAAAATTACTGAGCACATATTTATAAATTTTAACCTTAACTATCTGTTCCATATATTAGGAAACTCAAATAAAATTTGAGTTGTTTATTTTGAAGCCTTGTGTTGGAAAACGTGATCATGGCCTTAAATATAGGTGTGAGAAGAGACTTTTCCAGGTTATTGTGTGTGGGACTGATAGGTGTATGAACACACTAGTCCATTTGTACATTTTAATGTATTAATAGATTTTGAACTAGATTTGAAGTGGTAAAGAGACGAAATTTGGCTTGCTAGAGAAAAGGCCTAGGGTGACATGCTAGTGTTAGAGAGGTGGTTCTTTGGTCTGATGTCTCTCTGGAGGTAGGGCATGGAGATCCATGTAGCTGCAAATGCGCAAGGGTTGTTGATGTGTTAGAAACCTTGAAAGTGCCTGAAAATGGTCACATGGGAATTAAGGCTTCTCCCCGACAAAAGATACCAGGATCAATAGCCCAGCTGAAGTGCATCCATACCAATGCACATGGCATGGGCAACAAGCAAGAGGTGTTGGAAGCCATCATGCGGGTTGAAAACAGTGATATAACTGCAGTCACAGAAACATGTTGGGACGACTTGCACAAGTGGAATGTTGCAGTCAATGGCTATAAGGTCTTCAGAAGGAATAAAGCAAGGAAGGAGAGAGGTGGTAGGATAGCCCTGTATGTTAGGGAGTGTATTGATTGTCTGGAACTGGAGAATGATTATGAAAGGATCCAGCATTTCTTAGTAAGAATCAGAGGGAAAGCCAAAAAGGCAGATATCCTGTTGGAAATCTGTTACAGACCACCCAACCCATGATGAAGAGGTAGAAGAAGTGTTCTATAAGCAGCTGGGAGAAGTCTCACAATTGGTAGCCCTTGTTATCGTTGGAGACATCTACTTACCAGATGTGCACTGGAAATACAACACAGCAGAGAGGAAGCAGTCTAAGAGGTTCCTGGAGTGTGTGGAAGATGACTTTCTGATTCAGCTGGTAAGAGTCAACTAGGGAAGGGGCTCCACTGGACAGCTGCTCTTGGCTGGGTAAAAACTGGCTGGGCGACTGGGACCAGAGAGTGATAGTGAATGGAATTAAATCCAGCTGGCAGTAGATCACTAGTGGCTCAGTTTTGGTGCCAGTCCTGCTTAATATCTTCATC
Source organism: Neodrepanis coruscans (assembly GCA_013400695.1). NCBI lineage: Eukaryota > Metazoa > Chordata > Aves > Passeriformes > Philepittidae > Neodrepanis > Neodrepanis coruscans. Next base: position 9,546 of record VYZS01083709.1, on the reverse strand, counting down.
AATGATCTGGACGAGGAGATCGAGTAACCCTCAATCAGTTTGCAGACAACACCAAGTTGGATGGGAGTATGGTTATGTTGGAGGAAGGCCCTGCAGAGGGATCTGGACAGCCTGAATCACTGGGCCAAAGCCAGTTGTATGATTTGCAACAACATCAAGTGACGGATTCTGCCTTTGGGTCACAATAATTTCATGGAGCATTACAGGCCAGGGGGAAGAGTGGCTGGAAAGCTGCCCAGCAGAAAAGGACCTGAGGGTGCTGGATGACAGTGGCAGAACATGAGCCAGCAGTGTGCCGAGGTGGTTAAGAAGGCCAGAGGCATCCTAGCCTGTATCAGGAGTAATGTGGCTAGCAGGACCTAGGAGCTGATTATCCCTGTATGCTCAGCACTGCTGAGGCCACGTCTCAGTACTGTGTCCAGTTCTGGGCCCCTCACTGCTAGAAAGACATTGAGGCAATGGAGCTGGTGAAGAGTCTGGAGCACAAGTCTGACAAACNAAGCAGTCTAAGAGGTTCCTGGAGTGTGTGGAAGATGACTTTCTGATTCAGCTGGTAAGAGTCAACTAGGGAAGGGGCTCCACTGGACAGCTGCTCTTGGCTGGGTAAAAACTGGCTGGGCGACTGGGACCAGAGAGTGATAGTGAATGGAATTAAATCCAGCTGGCAGTAGATCACTAGTGGCTCAGTTTTGGTNCAGGTGGGGATTGGTCTCTTCTCCTGGGTAAGAGAGGGTAGGACAAGAGGACAAGACGAAACAGCCTCAAGTTGTATTAGAGGACATACAGATAGGATATTGAGAAAAATTTCTTCATTGAAAGTTCTATCAAGCATTGAAACAGGCTGTCCAAGGAAANAACACCAAGTTGGATGGGAGTATGGTTATGTTGGAGGAAGGCCCTGCAGAGGGATCTGGACAGCCTGAATCACTGGGCCAAAGCCAGTTGTATGATTTGCAACAACATCAAGTGACGGATTCTGCCTTTGGGTCACAATAATTTCATGGAGCATTACAGGCCAGGGGGAAGAGTGGCTGGAAAGCTGCCCAGCAGAAAAGGACCTGAGGGTGCTGGATGACAGTGGCAGAACATGAGCCAGCAGTGTGCCGAGGTGGTTAAGAAGGCCAGAGGCATCCTAGCCTGTATCAGGAGTAATGTGGCTAGCAGGACCTAGGAGCTGATTATCCCTGTATGCTCAGCACTGCTGAGGCCACGTCTCAGTACTGTGTCCAGTTCTGGGCCCCTCACTGCTAGAAAGACATTGAGGCAATGGAGCTGGTGAAGAGTCTGGAGCACAAGTCTGACAAACACTGGCTGAGGGAGCTGGGGTTGTTCAGCCCCAGAAGAGGATGCTCAAGGGGAGACCTTATCGCTCTCTACAACTGCCTGAAAGGAGGTTGTAGCCAGGTGGGGATTGGTCTCTTCTCCTGGGTAAGAGAGGGTAGGACAAGAGGACAAGACGAAACAGCCTCAAGTTGTATTAGAGGACATACAGATAGGATATTGAGAAAAATTTCTTCATTGAAAGTTCTATCAAGCATTGAAACAGGCTGTCCAAGGAAAGCAGTTGAGTCCCCATCCCTGGAGGTATTTAAAAGATGTTCAAATGTGACACTTACGGACATGGTTTAGCGGTGAACTTGGCAATGCTGGGTTAACAGTTGGGTTTGATAATTACAGGGGTCTTTTCCAACCTAAACAATTCTATGCTTCTGAAATATGTGAGTGTTCTTGTAGGCAGCTGAAAGCACATATTAATTGTATTTAACGCAGCACATTACCATGTGCTTGGGCATATATCTTCTAAAATACTACTGTTACTTTTCCAACATGGCTAAGTTTTCTTGAACATGAAGCATTAGAAATTAGAAGCCTAACTAAATTTCTGGGATGATGGCTTTGAGGGACTAAAGAAACATCTTTCCATCTTGATGTCCCAGGAGTATAATATGAAAAAGTGCTATATTTCAAAAATAGAACAATTGTAATCATCAAAAGTATGTCAATACTGAGGGCACCCTGGAGAGAAAATACCTTATGAGGCACATTGCTGCTGCTAATGGTTTGCAGCTACAATGAACTTGTTTTGAAATTATTGAACAATTTTTTTGGACAGTCTCAGCTTGCACATTTATTTCATGCTGTTTGTTGTGCTCTTTGATCAAGAGGTGTTGAATAACCAAGGCTGGACATACGAAAGATTTTCTTTCTTTGACAGCAGAGCTGAGCAATTGCATTTAAAGTAAGCGTGTAAAAATACTTTTTTTTATATGATGTTGGTGCAGTCTTTCACAAAAGGAGAACTTCATGCATATTTCCAAGTGAATGAACTGGGCCAAAATAAATTAGTGTTCACCGTCCAGGAGTAACTTCATGTCCTGGTTTTGGATGATACTAGGTNGGGAAGGGAAGGTCCTCAAAAAGCCGTGTTGAGAAGAGATGCCTTCTGCTTAGAGTTCCCGGGGAAAAGAGAGAGAGAGCGTGCTCTCCAACGTAGAGATATAGTCCCGCCCCCCTTCCCAGCATTCCTTCTGGTTCTCCCGGGCTGATGGGAAAAAGACCCCGGCAGGAGGTAACCTTGGTAACCTGGCTACTCCTCCCAGCCAAAATGTAGGCATAGGAGAAAGAGTTATTTTTTCCTTTGTCTTCCCCTGTGGTTTTAAGCCAAACCATTACACTTCATAAAACATATATTGAAATTTCACAGTTCTGAGCACTGAAAATGTTTTACTTCCTTCAAGAAGGCAGATTACATGGAATAAATTGGCACTTTTTAATTAATTTTATTCTGTTAAACAAGCTGAATTTTAAGGTTGGAGGTAACCGTCACATCTTTTATCAAAACACTTTGGTAAAGAAAAAAGTAGTGGCTGAAGTCAACTAGAGTAGCATTTTTGCCCACAGGAGGGTAGATGACTGAAACAGAACAGATTGTTGCTCTAGTTAATGTAAGAGAGATGGCAGCTTCTGAAGGGAAGCTTAATGTATTCCTCCTACTCAAGAGCAGCTTGCCAGTATAATGCACTGAGGAGTTTCCTTTCTCTAATTAGTTCTGTCATTAGGCATCCTTCTGCTCCTAGGACAGATGGGTGCACGAAATAGTGTGAGGTGATTTAGTTTCTTTTTATGTGCATCTAAGAAGTCATACTCAACGTGTGTCTAGAAGAGCACTTCTAAATTTTAAAAATGCATTGGCACAGTAAGTGAGTAAGGACATGCCCTGGGGAAGAATTCAGACATCTGTTCTGTTTTTGTGGTTATACCTGTACTACGTAATACCTTAGCTCAAGGTATCATTTCTTGGCTTCTCTAGGGGAGGGGGAAAAAAAAGCGGTAGCAACTTCTCTTGTGCCTCCTGTGTAACCTGTACACTTCTTAAAATATGCAAAACATTAGAAAATATGTATGGTGAAATAGGTATTTTAACTAGTTTTTTGGACTAGAATTCCTGCGTTTTATACTCTGGGAGGGAGGACTACTAGATTCTTTCTGACTCTGCTCTGGAGGCCTTGTACATTCTATGCAGAGCACACTTAAGTTTATGGTAGTTTATGACACGTACAGTGAAGAGGAACAGAAGAGCTCTTGAACTGATGGTCTGTGTGCTTTTGCATGGAAGATATACTATACTTTGCTTAAAATAAAAAATACTCTTTGGAGGCTTTTAAAGCTGTTTGCTAGAACGATTTACATTTGTTTTGGAAATAGGAAAATTACTTTTATTAGGAGTAACTGAGAAAAAGAAAAACAATAGTGTAGGAAAAAACAGAGATAAGGAAAGTAGTAGGAGAGCCTGTTTCTCTGTACCCAGTCTGGGCATCTGGAAGAGGAGGCTGGGCTCCATGTTGCTGCTGTCATGTACTAAGGACTAAGGTAAAACATGGCTTGATATTGAAATTACAAAAACTCTTGAATACTATGGGCTGCTCCTCGTGGGAGAGCTGAGTTTGGAGTCCTGATCTGATAACTGATCACTGAAATTCTAAAGGTCTAAAATGCTCAATAGGGAGCAAAAATCATTTTATGGAGGTGGTTCCGGCATTCTTAGGAATGAGATTGTCACGTCTCTGTTCTGCTTCTAGGTAACACTTGCTTGTAAAGCTGTGTGATGTACACTCGCCTTCCAGTGTTATGAACTTTCAGATCGCTTAATTATTTAAAGTATTTTCCTTCTCAAGGAAGGAGAACAGATGAAATGAGCTGAGATAAAGAATTAGGTCAGATCTCTTCCCCTAGCAACCAAATGAACCACAGTGACAAAAAATATAAAAGTAAATATTTTCTGTTGATGGTTAGCTTCTACCAGTAAATAGTTTCTATTAATCAAATGCCACGTCCTGGAATTCTGTCTGCAGAGCACTTTGGCGGTCTAGCTTTTAATGATACCATGGTTAGAAACTGGACTGTAATTACTCTGTCTGTCCTCTAAGGAAATGTCACTGTTTCTCAGGAAATGCTGAAGCAACAATTTCTATATACACATAACACACACGTGCCTTTTTATTTATTAAGTAACTGAGTGAAACATAGGACAGCTCACCTAGATGGGCTGCCTTGGAAGTGGATTCAGTTCTTCTGCCCGAAGGGGTGTCAGCCTGAGATGATTGCATAGTTAAATTATAGAGTAGAATTTGAATTTTGGAACTTACTGAATGCTTGATAAGTCATAGACTTGTTGTGGAGGGTCTGGTCACTTCAGTGTCTGTCACACGTGGGAGACAGGAAGCATTTATCTTTTTCCTGCTCTAGAAGCATGCTTTGAAGAGAAATTCACTACTGTGAGTATTTCTGCCCTTTCATGAACAACCTAAACACAGATCAAGTATTCTTATTGCTGCTGTTGTTTCTAGTGTTTAAGATGTCTTCACTGCTAAACCATGTGTGCTTAGCATCAGTATGTTGTACAGGAATGGCTCTGTGATCTGTTTCTCTTTTTTTTTATTCCTTGGTCATGGTGAGAAGTCCCAGGTTTGGGGAGAAGTATAGCTTCTCTTAAAGGAACTTGAGTTGCCACTGCCCAGGATGTACTTGAATTAAGAATTTCTGTTGATATGGTTTGGGTCTTTTGCATGGATTCCTCCATGTTTGAAGGAACTTGGCTTCTGTTTTGTATTTCAGCACTACTGTAGGATAGAGAAACACACATACATATATGTTTAATTCTGGAAGTCCTCTGTACAGATATCTGGTTAGATTTGACTATTTTGTCATATGAAAAAACTTGGTTTTCTTTGTTTTGTTTTTACACTGGTGTTAAAACTGGGACTACTCAAAAGGAATCAATACATCAGTGTCTGACTGTGCATGTGTCATACCCACAGTGAACTGTTAGGTGATTTAGCTCTGTTTTACTTGCATTGATTCTGTCTTGCAGAGTTCCAAGGTGCTTGCAAAGAAGGAGCTCTCCTACATGCCTATCATTGGCTGGATGTGGTATTTCCTAGAGATAGTCTTCTGCAAGCGCAAGTGGGAGGAAGATCGAAAAACCGTCATACAGAAGTTGCTGAATCTCCGGGACTACCCTGAAAACTTTTGGGTGAGTGATGACTAACAAATGGAGTGTGAGGTGCTGTGATGCTTGGCAGGAATGAGGGGCATTGATAGTATGTGATACTCACCAGGTTGCTCCTGAGAACTTTGATTCATGAACTTCCTGGCAGTATCAGAAGAGTATTCCTTAAGAATTAAATTTTCTCTGGAATTTCGTGTTTAAGAGTCTGTCTTGTCTGTTTTTCTCCTTGTAGTATGGAGCCCTAAAGATGTGACTGCAAAAATACCTGCACTGTGATCCCTTCAGTAAATTTTGTGGTCCTCTAAATACAGGAGCCTGCACAGGGGATGATGCAGAGGTTCATGGCAATGTAAAGATGTATTGAAACTCATCAGCTGTATTCTTTGCCTAAGCTGCCCTCTTGCCTTAGATTGCAGAGTTCATACTAGTGTTTTTTCATTCCTTCTGATTTTGCCTTTCCTGAGAAGGTGCTTGGCCAGATATGGCCCAGCAGAAGTGGAAGGCACAGATGGTCAGGAACATGGCCTGTTGGGGACATCAGCTGTGTTACTGGGAGAGGATTGGAGTAACAGAGGATTTCAGTAACAGGGAATTCTTACTTTTGTATTACTATAATTTTTTTAGTATTGACCCTGCCTGGCATTTCCTGGTTTGAGAATGAAAAGCTTTTGAATTTTTTTCTTATTCTCAGTAATCAGAAAAATCATATTTNCTATTGCTTAGGAAGCACTTTCCTCATGAAGATGTATATGCTGTATCTCTCATTCTCTGAAACAAATTTTTTTTTAATTGTCATTGATATAAACGAGTGCTAAGCAATCAAAACTAACCTCTGTGCTTCAGTAATGTTGAAATGACTTCCAGGACGGAGGTTGTGTAGCGAAGGGGCCATTCTTGGGTTTTAGTTTCAGTTTTTCTCACAGAGATATGCATGTACTCTGTGACTTTTAAAAGGTGTTGAATGCCTTTCTCTGCACCGAGGTAGTTCAATTTTAATCAGTGAGCACAAGCCACCACCATGCTTTAGATAGTCCTGTAGAGG